>MEJB01000397.1:118799-150645 GCA_001752375.1 Rhazya stricta
AAAACTTTCCTCATAAAATAACTTGTATGACATTTCATAAATATATTAATTTTTTCTTAATATAAACCCGTTTTGGGGATCTCAACATAAAATAATAGTAATAATTACAATTTGTATTCTTTCTTTTGAGGGAAGGGTATATTAAAATGGATGGGCATTTCACATAAAATGATTACCATATATTACATCTAATAAGTATTTTTATTTTCCTCTTAATATTTTATTTTTCAGTTCCTTTTTTAAGGGAAGGTCCGAGATTGAATGAGAGGCATATATTCTTACAATATGAATATACAATGCATTTTGAAAGAAAGTATATGAAAAATATAGATGAAGTCTAAGATTAATAGAAAAGTTACATCATGCTCTTTGCACATAAAATATTTCAAAGTTTGCTAAATAATGTTATATAGTATTTTTAAATAGAATATGAAAGGCCAAATTCTAAACATTTCAAATTCGATCATTAGTTGCTGGCCAAAATATCGATTGGTATAAGAGGAGAAATAAGGTCCGCCTCTCCTTAATAGGACGTTTTTAAGTCATAAACTTCGCATATTTCATTATATAAAGAAATAAACTTCCATTGGATATTGAAGGTAACATCAAAAACCATTGAAAAAAAGAAAAAAATAATARGRGATAGGAAGCCACCAATAAAGTATTTCAGAGTACCTGGTAAGGAATTTGTTATTCAAACAAGAAATACAAAGAGAAAAGGACAATTATTGTTCCGCAAATTGGTATTCTATTGGCATTAGGTCACACATGATCAATGTCAAACACTTATTTAAAACATATAGTAGTTCTTTGAATTCCTATAATCTTCGTTAAAGTTTCACTGCATCAACCAAAAATGTTGAAGTCATGCTGCAGCATTTTCTATAGTTAGTGATCCTCCTATTTTCACATTTGGGCTGGCTAGGGGACCGCCGCCCGACATGATGAAACTTGAGCATGCACGTCCTCTAAGAAGTGATGGTATATCTATTATCTAATGAAATATATCTATTTAACAAAAGTCCACCAGATAGCTTTGATACGGTGGTCTTATGAAGCTTTATCTCTTGCTTAAGAAGATAATAAACATGGCATTTATTTTCTCTTCTCCAATTCTCCTTTTCTTGATAGGGATATTTGATGTATTAGATATAGATACAGGAATGTCAAATATAACTTTGAATTAACCCAAAAAATATAGCTTGAGGGATTTATGCTCRCGGCATGCGATTACAAAAAGCATTATAGAAAGTTTGATCTTAAAGAAAATTTGGGGCATTGTCGTGCTAACCAAACTATTGAATGCAAATTCATATAAGCAAAACTCGATGTTGATGTTGTTCTCGGCACCAAAATGAGAGTTTATTTACTGGTACATGCAACATAAGAGTTCAATTTCCGCTAACAAAATAAAAAATGCTCACTTTACGTGCGAAGTACTATGAACATTCCAACTATTGTTACGTGTACCTTGAATTATATACACCGAAAATATTTTTAAAGCTACAAAATACATCTAACTTGGGATTTCGTTATTGTTATGTCTTCCAACTATTTTGGTCACGGAATCCTTCTTGTTAAATTGCTCAAAACTTGGAACTTATTGTTACTTGCATTACTGGTTAAGCCTGAGAAAAATGYGATAATGGTTATCAGGATTATGGTAGCTAGCTCTAGTTTAGAATATTGAAGGACGAACTCTATAGTGACTTATGTGAGAGTATATTTACTACTTGATCTAGGTCCCRAACTTTAGCTGAGTACCTATCGTGCCCATAGGTGAGTCCCCTTTTAACTATTTTCTACATAAATGCTTTTGTGAGTTTATTTAAAGCTATTTTTTAATGCTTACATGAAATTACTAATTCATTGAGAATTTGAAGAATGTTATCATGATTTGAAACAAATTCTTTTTTACTTGAATCTTTGATAAATGTGCATTGATTTATCTTATGAAAATAGTACCTTTGACATGCTATGGACAACAGCTCCTAACGGCTTTTGTTAAATTTAATTTTAACRTTGTTCATGATAATTGATGGAAATGCACTRAGCCTGACATTGCTTGATTGAGACATGCTTGTTGGGACTTGATGGATTAGATGGAGTACTTTGTTGGTAGCTTTGAATAATTAGTTCGGCGAGCAAAGTATTCTGTTTCACTAGTTCCCTGAGGACCTCTCATTCCGCCCAGACATTAGTATATGGGTTAGTGAAAATGTAATCAAAGTTTATGGTAATGCTTGTGCCGCACAGTTGCCCTTGGGTTAAATCTCCTAACCAAGACAAGCGACCAAAATAAGTACTCTTGCTTGTTTACAAGTGATAAAGAAGCTCAACAAACTGAGAATTTTTAGAAGTTGCTTATGAATTTCTATCTTTGAAGTTGTAGTATTATTGCTAAACCATTGCAGACTTGATGATTGTAATACATCTTTGGAGATGTAATAGACTAAGAATATTATTATTTTATGGGGATACTTAATAACTAAGGACTGTATTATGGTTTTTAATATGGACTTTAAATTTATGCTTCCGCTTTAGTGATTAAATTGGGATATATCAACTAGTGGAAGATGGGTTGCTACATCATTGGAAGGCATTGAAGGCTCCAAAGGAACAATTGGGAAAGATGTAGGACTTGCTACTATTGGGGCACAATAATGGAGCTAGAAGATCTTAGGATGGAACTAGAATTGTTATGCCGGTGTGATGGGCAAGCAAATTAGTTCTTGTCGCGGASCCAAGCTAGAAGATCAATAGATGATTTTGCTTGTACTAGTAGCAATTCAATAGTTTGAATTGTACAACTATGCACCATGTTCATTTGAGATCAAGTAGCCATTAGACTGATATAGGATGTTCAAGATTGAAGCTTCTTTAGTACCAGGAATTTTGTGATGTATGCAATTAATATAGCGAGAGGGATTTCAAGTTCTGTTTCTATTTCAAACATTGCTGCACAAAATTTTCAAAAGTTTAACTTAAATTTTTATTTTATTATGATTATTTTTTGGCATTGGTAGCTTCATGCACATGCGATGCATGGATAGTTCATCAATTAGATGTAAAAAATTTCAATTTATCATCATTGTCTGAAAGGGAGTATTACATTAAAAATATGCCACTAAGTACGTTTCCAGCGAATTTTGAAACAGTCACTGAAAAAAAATGTTTCCAAAAAGAAAATTGAAAAATGATATGCAAACATAACTCACGTACAGCCGCCTTGGCCGTACAGAAATGTTTCCAAAAAGAAAATTGAAAAATGATATGCAAACATAACTCATCCTAGATGTTTTGTTGTGTCAAACTGGCCTTTTTGGAATGAGTATTCAAATTGATGGAGCAGTTCGGAATTAAAAGTAAAAGTGTAAAAAATAAAATTAATTTGAAAAAATATGGCTTTGCTTTCACAAAATTATAGAATTTTCATGTTAAATGTATCATATTGAAAGGAAGCCACAAAACACAAGTAAATAAAAATCATTCCATCTGGGCTTTGTTATATGGATATAGGTCTTGTGTAGAAGGAGGCATTAACATGATAGAATTTCCTTTGTTTCCTTACAATATATCTTTTTAATTGCTTTTTTCTGTATTATCTTTTCAAATACATTCATGATTGAATCAGTATATGTTTTTCCATCTTTGCATTATAATGAATTTTGAAGATTTGCAATTGTTTTCAGTTACATAGTCGATACAGGTTCAATGGGTAACAAGCAATCTTATAGAAAAACCCCGAGCCATTCTACTCTCATTTTAAGGCAAAATATGGGGAACAAAGTTCTTTTGCAAAGGAACGATGGTTAACTGACTATAGATTGGAAGGAACTTGTGGCGGACAATTTATTAAAACTCGATGATGTGTGTGTATTCAAGCTTGATAGTGAAGCATCGGACGGCTCAGTTTTAGATGTAAGCATCTTTTGCGTTGCAGAGAGGCAACTCCCCTGTTTCCTATTGCTCCTATATGTAGCAGAACAACTAGATGTCCTGTTCAAGAATTAGACTGTGCTGCCTCTTCTTGAACATCAAGGTTCTTCATAGAAGGCTTGTTTGTTTTTCGATGCTTTTTGGGCAATGGCATCTCTTGTTTGTTTGTCAATGTTTTTCGACTTTGGTTCTTTCTACTTTTTCTCAATATTTGAAGGAAGATTAATTTTTGATATAAACATTATGTATAATTGTTTGAACTGGTTAATTACTATTTCCTTTTATTGTTAATGTGAAAAGGAAGAATTAGAATTACTCATGTTTATTCATCTATTTATTTAGATAAATACATTTGGGATATATTTTGACTTCAAATATTAGAAAATTATTTATTTCTTATAAAGTTGGTAGTTAAAGAAAAGATAAAATAAGTAGTCAATCCTCAGAGAATAAATGAAGTCAAACATTACCTAAATGGATCAAACTCAATTCGTCAAATTATATGAGTTTAAATTTAATTATTTAATTACACTGTTGCTTTTCAAAACAAAGCCCAGATGGAATAGGAGGACAAACTTCACATATTTCTTTACATATTTTTTTGCAAGGCTCCCCTTAATGGGTCTTGTTTGAGTCATGTAAACTTCACATATTTCTTTATATAAAGAAAGAAACTTCCAGCAAAATATTGAAGATGATAGTAATAACCATTAAAAAAAAAAAACAAACGGAACACAAGAGGAAGCCAGGAATTCATTGTTCAAAAAAAGAAATACCAAAAGACAAGGAAGAATTATTGCTTCCCACATTGCCATCAAGAAATACAACAAAAGTTTTAAACAAATATTGGAAATATGTATTATGGTTACATAGTTGAGAATATGTTGGGGTTCTTACAGTAAAATCCAATAGTCTTATGGTTAAATAGTTCAAAATATGTTTGAAAACAAGATTCTACACAAGTTAATGCGTGACAATGAAGTTTCTTAAAATAAAGAGAAAAAAAGAATATTGCATCGTCACATGACCAAGAAAGTTGTATTCATTGTGTTGAGCTCAACTTGTACAAATGAAGCTTGGCTGTATCCTTTCTCTTTTATATCGTAGTGTATTTTAAACTAAACAAAGGAAACTTATATGTTTCTCATTTCATTTCCATTTTCATTGTGATAGATATGGCTAAATAAAATTTTCTCAAAAATTCACTAGTTAGAGAGAACTCTTTTGGTATTACTAGCTTCATGCACGAGCAATGCATGGATAGTTCATCAATTACATGATAAAAAATGTCTACTTATTAGTCTTTGTTGAAAAGTTTTGAAGGATCAATGTTCTTGTCTAACGTCTTCAATTACATGTTAACAATTTTGTTTTATAAGGCATTCTTCAAGAGGATGAACCTTTTCTAATGYGATCATTTTATGACGTTCTCTTTTTAATTTATTGCTGTAATATTTTTGTACATTTTTATTTAATATTACATAAAGCTATCAAATGTTGGTTCCGTATTTGATGAATTAAATAGTTGTTCATCATTGTTGTTAGTAAATTTATTTATTTTAAACATCTTGAATGGTTCTTAATGGAGATTCTTAAGTAGCATTGTCGTATTCGAAATAGAAAATTTTCCTCTATTATAAAATATCTCGTTCCTTATAGAGAAGCAGCCATGGCAAAATATTTTATGTGTCATGAACATCACGCTTCTATCACTTATATATGGTCCCTATCATGCAAAGCAGCAAGCAATGATTGGAAACCGTTCATATCAAGTTCAACAATTTGGGTTCTTAGGTTAAAAGTGTCAACATTTAGGGTTTGATGCTTTGCCCCTTCTGCACCATGCAACCAATAGGGTTACGAATCGTTAGTTGTGAGGAGTCAAGGGAAGAACCTTTACATAGATTCAAAACGTGATGTAGAGTTCTGCCAAAACAATCAATGGCGTTACAAATTGTTACTTCGAATGAGTCAAAGGGAGAAACTTTGCATGCATTCATAACATCACAAAAAGTTCTGCCAACATGTAGTATAGTGGTAGAGCCAATGTGTCCATGTGAAACGCTAGCTTTGGCCCCTGTGGACAAGCATGTGGCCTTGTTTTTGTTGCAAAAAATGAAAAGAAAGAAAAGAAATTAATGATTTTGTGATTCTTTTTTTTTTTTGAAAGTTGATTTTATGGATTCATATCATCAACCAATGTACTATTTCATGAGATGTTAGGCCAAAATCAAACACAATCAACAGATCTTATCGAAATCTTAGGSAAGTAAAATATATCAAAATGTGATTGAGGCGTTCTATGTATTTCTTTTAATTCTTTTTGTTGCATGTAGCAATATCCATTTTCACACTTCAGCACCTAGTAGAAACTTAAGGACCTACACAGTTTCGAATGAAAATTCAAGGGTTAAATTCGTAATTTACTGGGGATGCCATAATAGTATAGAGAGTAGGCCCTCCACTTTAATTTCGACGCTGATGATGATTTCTTGAAAACCATTTTATCCCTCACAGTCGACCTAAAGGAGAATTATATAATCTTGACRCAAGAAGCACTGAAGTTTCCACTATGCTCTTWATACTAAAGGATTTCTTGGCATGTATGATCAATATAGTGAAAGGAATTTATAGTTTTATTTCCATGTTTGTTTTGAAATATATTTCTTAATAACCAATTTAAAAGTTTCACTTCACTTCTTTTTTAATTAGTACYAGCTTCATGCCCGTGCGACGCAGGGTTAGTTTATCAATTAGATGTCAAAAATATCGATTTATTAGATTTTTGTGGAAAAGGGTTTTACATTAAATAGACCGCCAAACACGTTTTCAACAAATTTGAAAACAATCATTCAAAAAATAAAAATGAAAATGTTTCCCCAAATTAAAAGTGAAGTGCAAACAAAATGTAGCCTAAATATGTTGCTATTGACGAACTGGGTTTTTAAAATTGGTATTTGCATGTTCAATAATGAGCGTTCAAATTGATATAAAACTTTCTAATTCCAAGTAAAGTTGTAAAAAACATAAAAGAAAAAATTAAAGGAGAAAAATTTATCTTTACTTATGTAAAAAATATATATTCTTTTTCAAATGGTCCAACTCTTATAGAATTACCATAAAATAATTATTTGATAGTTCATTTAAAAATTTTGGAATGCAATTTCTCGTGATAAAATGCCTAGATCAATCTCAAGTGCTTCTTTGAAGAAGTTGAAGTCTGAAGAACAATTGAGATAGTTGTAGGACTTGGGACTACTTGTGCAGTATACCCAAAGAATAATGGAGTTGGATGATCTTATGATGAAATTGGAACTGGAATTGGAAAGGAATACTTGTCTCGGTGCCAAGAAGGAACATCAATAGTTGCTACTGTTCATATCGGTAGCAATTCAATAGTTCAGCCAGCACAACGATGCCCTAACTTTTCTTTAAGATCAAAAACCCATTAGGCACATCTACAATGTTCAAAATTGAAGCTTATTTTGTACAAGGAATTTTGTGTTGTTTCCTATCGATATAGTTTGAGGAATTTCTAGTTTGATTTTCATTAACATTTTGCAAATATTGTTTAATAAAAATTTGAWAAGTTTCACTTAAAATTTCTTATATTAATTTTCTGCTCATRTGACACCAAATAGTTCATCCATTRGATATCAAAAATATGAATTTACAAGATTTTTTTCAACAGAGGGTTTACATTAAATAAGTCAAAAAACATGTTCTTAGCATTACCAAATTTTTTAAATACATCAAAAATTATTTTTCTCAAAATAAATGTTCTTTTTAGATATTTCGGAATTTTCTTTTTTATTACATTGCCATAATTTTAATAAATGTTCTTTTTAGATATTTCCAAATTTTCCAAATAAATGTTTTTTTAAGATCTTCCAAATTTTCCAAAATAAATGTTTTTTTAAGATCTTCCAAATTTTCCAAAATAAATGTTCTTTTGCAATATCTTCTGGTAAATCACCCAAATCAGTCTTAAGTCCATCATTGGAAAGCATTGAAAGCTCCTCAGGAACAATTGAGATAGATGTAGGACTTGAGATTACTGTGGCACTATTCCCAGACGTAATGGAGCTAGAAGATCTTATAGTGGAATTGGAATTGTTAGTCTCATGTGATGCACAGGCAAAGGAACTCCTGTCCTTATCAAGAAATAGTTTTGCTCGTACCAATAGCTATTTAATAGTTTGGTCAAAATGACATGTTTCAACTTTTTTAAAGATCAAATATCCACTGGGCACACCCAGGGTATTCATGAACTAAGCATCTTCGGTATAAGGAATTTCGGACTRCAAATAAAGAATATGGTCAAAGGTATTTTTTCCTTCCCAYTTTCATTTTCGCAAATATTGAACAAATTTTTCAAAAGTTTCACTTGGATTTTCATGTGATGCACAAATACTTCATCATTTAGAAGTGAAAAATGTCCATTTTTAATATTTTGCTGATAAGGGGATTTACATTAGATAGGCTACCAAACACGTTTTCATCAATTTTGGAAACAATCAATCATAACTAAAAATGTTTCTGAAAATGAAAAAGAAAACAAAAATGTAAAAAAGGCACAGGCTAGTTAAATGTATATAAGACGCTACACAAAAGCTAACATAGCCCATCACGTGACAAATTCATGAATAGTTTTGAGGGCAATTCAGTAAAGATTTTCATAAGGATTTATCCAAGTAAATGGATAATTTAAGAGTTATGAATGAATATCATACTAAAAGAAATGTTCACTTTACATGCGAAGTAATATATGCATAATTCCAACTATTGTATCTGCATTTTAAGTTACTACCCAATACATCTTTTATTTTTCAAAACACAACCAAATTAAAAACAATACGTCGAGGTCTAGTTAGAGGTATAGAAGAGAAATATTTCTGTAATGTTCCTGAGTTGAAAGTAGTTTTCCAGTGATCTCATCTCTTTCATGTTTTTTGATGTACAAGAGGATATCACCAGAGTTTCCACTAATCTCTTCTATACCAAAGGATTTTGTTCTGTGTATGATCAATATAGTCAGAGGAATTTCTAATTTCATTTTCATGTTCATTTTGGCACATATTGTTTAATAAAATTTCAACAGTTTCACTTCAATGATTTTAAAGTAATACTAGATTCATGCCCATTCATTGAATGCACGGATAGTTCACCAATTCGATGTCAAAATTGTGAATTTGCATTACATAGTCCGCCAAATGCATTTCTWACAAATTCGGAAACAATCACTCAAATAAAAAAACTGAAAATGCTTCAAAAATTGAAAATCGAAATACAAACATAACACAGCTCTAAAAACCTTCAGATATTAATTCTTATGGACTTYACCAAAACCTTAACATGGGTGATGTACGTCCCATGGTTCCTTGTCCAACTCAAACTAATATAATGAACCACCTAAGTTATAAAAAGTTATACGAAAAATTAATAGTAGCAGCCCCTTGATTCATCGAAATAGAACTGGGAGAATGCATCGCTCCCACAACCCTTTGTTTCATCGAAATAGAACTAGGAGAATGCGTCACACCATAGCCTATAGATTCATCGAAATAGAACCGAGAGATTGCATCAAACCCATAGCCTATTGATTCATTGGAATATTTATGAAAAAATAATTGTAGCACTTTTATTCTAACATTTTATATGATAGATTTAATTCAATTCCTCAGGACAAGTATTCTACTGACACGGATGTTCAAAGAAGATCCACCCCATAAGGTGATAAATAAGAGACTAGTTCACATGGAAGATACTATCAAGAAAAGATTTAGTTGTGGGAGGAATTTCTATGAATTCGTAGAACACAAATGCCTTCCATTTTATGTGTCATATGAACACCATATGGATAGTGTTTACATTTTTGAGAACATGACCAATAGAACTTCTGGCTCTAATGGAAAACACCACAACCACTTTGTTATCGACATTTAAATTTGTTTTGTAATATTAGACTATACATCTAAATGTAGAATGCTATTGTAAAATTCCTGGACAAGAATATGACAATTTGAAAGAAAATCAAAGAGTTACATACATCATCTGCCGYTATTGATCATCCTGGAAAAGGTTGGGCTGGCTAGGGGACTGCCTCCCATCATAATAAAACCTAAGCTTGCACATCTCTAAGCAATGATGGCATGTCTATTGTGTCATGAAGTAGATATGTTCAACAAAAGTCCACTAGATAGTGATCATATAGTGGTCTGATGAAGCTTTATCTCTTGCTTGTAAAGATAATAAACAGTGCATTAATTTTCTCTCAACCTATTCTCCTTTTCTTAATAGGGATATTTCTTGTGTTAGATATGGACACARAAAATGTGAAAATATAACTTTCCATTCACCCACAAAATATAGCTTGATGGATTTATGCTTGCAACATGGGATTACAAAAAAGCAAGATATCATCCACACAATATCTTTTGTCATGAATTTCGCTATATTAAAAATGATACCTTTCAACATTTCTTGTTAGTCGGAATTGGGCAYGTGGTTTGCACATGAAGTAATATCAGTTACARTATTTGGAACCTCATTTGTATTACTCATAAGGGCATAACAATTAATGCAATTATGTAATTTTAATTAGGATTTACCATTTCTGAGGAGATTTAGTGCCATAAGATAATAATAAATAATAATGATTTTATTTCAGGCTTCTTATAAATTCATTTTTTTTATGGTCATTTGAATACAAGCAAATGTTAAAATCTACCTCATAATAGTTTAAAATTACTTTTTCTTTTGATAAAATTGTCCCCAAAAGAATTGAACTACTGTTCAATCAGAAAAAAGTGTCTAAAACAGCATTGACACTAGTACAAACTTAAAGACCCATGCAGTATAGATGAAAATTCAAGGRATAAATTCATAATTTACTCTAGACGCCATAATAGTGAGGGAGACTAGGCCCTCAACTCTGATTCCGACGCTAATGTTGATTTTCTTGGAAACCATTTTATACCTRACAGTAGAGGCAAGCAGGAGAATTATATGATCATAAAGGAAGAACATACATGACGTCGTCAAGAAGACGAATACACCGGAGCTTCCATTGTGCTCTCTATGCTGAAGGATCACTTGGTTGTGTATGATCAATATAGTGAAAGGAACTCATAGTTTCATTTCCATGTTTGTTTTGCAATATATTGCTTAATAAAAAATTTAAAAATATGTGGCCATGAAAAATGGATTGAAAGTTTTACTTAAATTTTTTTAATTAATATTAGTTTCATACTTGTGCAACGCACGAATATTTCATCATATATATGTCAAAAATGTCAATTTATAAAATTTTTATTGAAAAGGGTTTTTACATTAGATAGACTCCAAACAGGTTTTCAATAAATTTCGAACCACTCACTCAAAAAATAAAAACGAAAATGTTTCCTAAAATGAAAAGTGAAGTAAAATGAAATGTAGCCTAAAATATTTTGCAATGAGAAAGTGGGTTTTTTAAATTGGTATTTGCATATTAAATGATGAGTGTTACAAAATGATGGAGAACTTTTTAATTCCATGTAAAGTTGCAAAACATAAAAGAAAAAAATTAAAGGAGAAAAATATATTTTTACTTATCTAAAAAATAAATATTCTTCCTAAATTGTCAACTTCTTATAACACTAACATAATTTTCATTGCTTTTTTCATACGCAGAGCATAATTAATCTTATAGTAGAGTTAAGAATTTTACAATTTCTCGTGGTAAAATGCCCAAAGAAATCTCAAGTGCTTCTTTCAAGTGTGTTGAATGCTTCCAGTGAACAATTGAGATAGCTGTAGGACTTAGGACTCTGGTGCAATATACCCAAAGAGTATGAAAGTTGGATGATCTTATGACGGAAGTGGAACTAGAATTGGAAGGGAATACTTGTTTTGGTTCCAAGAAGGAGCATCAATAGTTGGTATTGCTCATACTTGTAGCCATTCAATAGTTAGGCTAGCACAATGATGCCCCAACTTTTCTTTATCAAATATCCGTTAGGCACATGTACGATGTTCAAAATTGATGTTTCTTTGGTAGAAGGAATTTTGTGTTGTTTCCTATCAATATAGTTAGAGGAATTTCAAGTTTCATTTTCATTTCAATTTTGGCAAATGCTGTTTAATAAAAATTTGAAAAGTTTTACATCAAATTTCTTTTATTAGTTTTTTGTTCATGCAACACAAGGATGGCTCATACATTAGATATAAAAAATGTTTCCAAAAATGAAAAGCAAAATGCAAACAAAATGCACATCTAAGAACCTTCTAGACATTATTTCTTATTGACTTCACTGAAAACCTTAACATGGGTAATAGACTTGCTATGGTTCCTTGTCCAACTCAAACTAATATAACGAACCACCTAACTTGTAAGAAGTTTCATGAAAAATTAATAGTAGCAGCCCTTTGATTCATCGGAATAGAACTGGAAGAATGCATCACACCTGCAACCCTTTGATTCATCGGAATAGAACTGGGAGAATGCATCACATCCACAGCCATTTGATTCATTGTGATAGAACTGGAAGAATGCATCACATCCACAGCTTGTTGATTCATCAAAATAGAACTAGGGCATTACATGACCCCTATAGTCTAGTGATTCATCGGAATATTTGTGAAAAATTAATTATAGCACTTTTATTTATTGTATTCTATATGAAAAAATTAATTTCAATTCTCAAGATAAGTATTCTAAAAACACAGAGGTCCAAAGAAGATCCACCACATAAAGTGATAAAGAAGAGACTAGTTCATGTGGAAATACCATCAAGAAAAGAATTACCTGTGGGATGAAATTCCACAAATTTGCAGAACAAAAATGCCTTAATTTCCTCTGTCATACCAATACCTGTGGATAGTGTTTACTCTTTGAGAACATGTCAAATAAATTCCTTATCTAATAGAAACCACCAGAACCACATTGTTATCGATATTTAAAACATTTTTTTATTATGAGACTATACATCTAATTTTAGACAACTGTTCTAAATTTCCTACACAACAATATGACATTTTGAAAGAAATGAAATAGTCATGTATATTGTGTGGGGTTACTGATTCTCCTCTTCACGATTGAGCTGACTAGGGGACCGATGTTCGACATAATGAAACCTGAGCATCCACATCCTTTAAGCAATGATGGTATATCTATTATCTGAAGAAGTAGATACATTCAACAAAGTATTAGATAGCTCTGATACAGGTCTGACGAAGCTTCATCTCCTGCTTAAGAAGATAATAAACAGTGCATTTATTTTCTCTCCTCATATTCTCCTTTTCTGATTAGGGATATTTGATGTATTAGATATAGACAATAGAATATCAAAATATAACTTTTGCATTAACCCAACAAATATAGCTTGTGGGATTTACGCCCGCCATATGGGATTACAAAAAGAATGAGAAAAAGTTCAAGCTTAATGAAAATTTCAGGCTTTATCAACTAACCAAACTATTGAATGACCATTGATATAAGCAAAACTCACTATTAATGTTGTCCTCACCACTGAAATAGGACTTCATTTTCTTGTACATGACACCAACATAGGAGTTCTAATTCCACTGACATACTAAGAGAATGCTTACTTTACGTGTGGAGTACTACAGACATTTAATTTCCAACTTGTTATGCRTACTTTGAATTAAATACATCGAAAACATTTTTAAAGCAGAAAAACACACCTAAATTATAACATTGATTGCAGACTTTGTTATTGATATAGAAGATAAATGTTTCTTGAATTTTCAAGAGTTGAATTTCTTTGAAAGTATATTTTTCAATGATCTCAGCTTTAGTGTTTTTATATGATTATATGCGATATAGAGTATGTCAAAACAATGAATGAATTGAATGATTACAAAAAAATTATTTCACACGCTTTTAGTAACCATTGCCTTTCATGTTATATATATCATATCAAAAACATTTTGATAATACATGAAACAAAATACATTCCATCAGGGCTTTGTTATATGGATATGGAAGACAAAACTTTTCTCATATTACATTTTAAAATATATTACTTTTCTTCATAATATAAACCCTTTTTGAGAGTTTCAACGTAAAAGAATACTAATATTCATTTTTCTCTTAATAAAATATTTCTTATGATTTTCAATACAATATCTTTTAGTCCCTCTTTTTAAGGGAAGGTCCAAATAAGGATCAACATTTTATTCTTAAAAATGAATCTACAATACAATTTAATGTAGAGTATATGAAAAAGATAAATTAAATTAAGGTTAAGGAAAAGTTATTTGACGTGCTTTGTATGTAAAATATTTCTAATTTTTCTGAACAATATTAATTCATTTTTCTAACGATAGGTGCCAATTCGAAACATATCAAATCTRATCGGTTGTTACTAGCTGATATATTGATTGGTGTGCTAAATAATTTYGATTGGTTTTTGTCAATCGAAATGACTAGTTCGGTTGCTAATTAACAACAAAATTTGATATGCAATGTGTAGGTGTACATTAAGCTTTTATATATAGCAATTGAAAAYACTTATCATGTAAGGTAATAATAAGATATATTTTATATATATAAGTGTATTGTAATATTAGATTGTATATAGTGTAGACACAAATTAATATGAAGACACTATTAGATTGTATATAGTAATTGAAAATACTTATCATGTAAGGTAATAATGAGATATATTATATATATATAAGTGTATTGTAATATTAGATTGTATATAGTGTAGACACAAAATAATATGAAGACASTATTAATAATGGCTATAAATAAAGTTGTTGTGTATTTTTATCAATCAGAAAAACATACAAATTGCCTTATATTTTCATAGGCTTTCAAATACCGTCATTGTCGAAATCCATAGATGTGCCTAACAGTTATTTGATATTAAAGAGAAGTTGGGGCATCATGGTACAACCTAAAATATTGAATAGCTACTAATACAAGCCAAATCCATGATTTTCTCGACATCGGGAAAGAGCCTTCGCCTGTCCATGACACTAACATAGGAGTTATAGTTCCACTGGCATGCTAAATAAAATGTCCAGTTCATGTACGAAGTATYATGTGAATAATTTTCAACTATTGTCATGTGTTGAATTAAATACAACGAAAACATTTTCAAAGGTTCAAAACACCACTAAATGAAAAACATTCCCTTSGACTTGGGTGATTGATACATTAGCAAGATTTTTGTTCACTTTCTCCTTATCGCAATGATTTTAAGCGGTGAATAGTTTAGCCTGCACGACATGCCCCAAAATTTTTTAAGATCAACTGCCCGTTGGGCACATCTAGGATGTTCAAGAATGAAGCTTCTTTAGTACAAGGAATTTRTCCTGCGTACAATCATTTGGTTGAGAAATTTCTAGTTTCATTCCCATTGTCATTTTCGCAAATRTTTCTTAATAAAATTTTTAAAAGTTTCACTTCAATTTGTTTTCTTTTAATAGTACTAGCTTAATGCTCGTGATGCACAGATTGTTAATCAATTAGATGTGAAAAATGTCAATTTACAAGATTTGGTTGAAAAGGGAGTTCACATTAGATAGACCACCAAACGCGTTTTCAGCAAGCTTTGAAACTGTCACATAAATCATAAACTTATTTTAAGTTTCCAAAAATAAAAATAAAAAAATGTTAACAAAAAGAAGCCTAAAAGTAACAGGACCCATCAAGTGAAAGGCACATGACAAATTTTCAGGATATTTCTCTCAAATTACATAAAAATTTTATAAGTATAGGTTTCCAAAAATATAGTGTCTATGTTGATATGAAAACCAAAAAGAGGGAGATTGTATAAGTATAGGTTTTTGGAGTCATATCATATGGTCMAATATTCACAATGATATTCATTGTGTCCATATCCTTGCCATAATTTATTCTGCAAATATATCTTTAGCATATGATGAATAGGATATATCTATATTTATATTCTAGGTATTTTCTTTATCTATATGGAGTGCTTTGATATAAATAATTTTGTATACAAGTTTAGATATTAAAAGTATCACTCTGATATCTTCAGTATATGATTAATAGGATATATCTAGATTTATGGTGTAGGTATTTTATTTGTCTACATAGAGCCTTTTGATTCAGATAATTTAATATAGAAGTTTTAATATTAAAAGTAGGACTATGATGTATTCTTATTAGAATTGTCCAAATTTTTGTAGAACTTGTATCTTGTGTAGTTCTTTCTTATACAACTTATCTAACCCTAAATATTCTGATATATATGCTAGCTTTTTGTGAAGGTTGCTTGAACAAGACATAGAGCTAACAACATAAGTTTGAGCTTCAAGAAAGTGTCATTCAGGATGCAGGCATTCACGCCTACCATGTTAAATCGTGTCTCTAATAAAAACCACAAGGACCACTTTGTTATTAATATTTAAAAAATTTTTGTGATTTCATTCCATACATGTCATTGTCGACGTTCTAAAATTTCTGAACAATCATAGTAAAGTTTGGGAAAAAGAAAAGAGTTATATATCTCTACCAAAATGCTTTAAGCTATATTTCTATGTGCATAGAATGATTCTTGAATCAAAATATTTTKCTCCTCCACTTTAAAGGAAAAGAATTGGTTAAAATGAAATGGGTTCCTAAAAGTATTTAATGTAATTATTGCGATGGCTATTATTTCTTGTTGTTAGTATTGCAGTATGCTAGATTTCATGTGAACCTATTTGATGTGAGTGTTATGAATCTGAGGTTATGTATTGATACTTTTCCTAATTGGAAATAAAGAATGCGTACTATGATATTATGAGTGTGAGTTTATGTGTTGATACTTATCAAAATTGGATATATAGAATGCATACTATGATGATTGATAGCATATGCTGAACATTTGTCTTTTCCTAGAAAGTTTTAAGGCATGTAGTTTTAATATAATGTCATTGAGGCCATTCAAATTCAATTATGTTTGGCTTGTCAATGGACTACTCTAATATACTGCTTGGCATGATAAATATAGTGTTTGTGTTGATATGAAAACCAAAAAGAGGGAGATTGTATAAGTATAGATTTTTGGAGTCATATCATATGGTCAAATATTCCCAATGATATTCATTGTGTCCATATCCTTGCCCTAATTTATTCTATAAATATATCTTTAGCATATGATGAACAGGATATATCTATATTTATATTCTAGGTATTTTCTTTATCTATATGGAGTGCTTTGATATAAATAATTTTGTATACAAGTTTAGATATTAAAAGTATCACTCTGATATCTTCAGTATATGATTAATAGGATATATCTAGATTTATGGTGTAGGTATTTTATTTGTCTACATGGAGTCTTTTGATTTAGATAATTTAATATATGAATTTTAATATTAAAAGTAGGACTATGATGAATCCTTACTAGAATTGTCCTAATTCTGGTAGAACTTGTATCTCGTGTAGTCCTTTCTTATACAACTTATCTAACCCTAAATATTCTGATAAGCTAATAATGTGAGTTTGAGCTTTGAGAAAGTGTCGTTCAAGATGCAGGCATTCACGCTGTACCATGTTAAATCGTGTCTCTAATAAAARCCACAAGGACCACTTTGTTATTAATATTTAAAACATTTTTGTGATTTCATACCATATATCTCATTGTCGACGTTCTAAAATTTCTRAACAAGCATAGGAAAGTTTGAGAAAAAGAAAAGAGTTATATATCTCTTGTGTGGTTACTGATCCTCCAATCTTCACGGTTGGGCTGGCYAGAGGATTGCTGCCTACGATAATGAGACACAAGCATGTACATCCTAAGCAGTGATGGTATATCTATTGTCTAATAAAGCAAATATGTTCAACAAAAATCCACGACATAGCTTTGATACAGTGGTATGATGAAACTATATCTATTGTTTAAGAAAAATCATAAATAGGGCATTTATTTTCTCTCCTCCTACTCTCCTTTTCTTGATAGGGATATTTGGGGTACTAGATATACACAAAAGAATGTAAAAATATAACATTGCATTTACCCAAAATGTTTAAATGGACCAGAAGCAGTTGTGGAGAAAGAATCATTGCAACCTACAAAGAAGTATCAAYATTTGCACCATCCTATGTAAAGGCTAGCTGTCTTCAAATCTTGAAGTGKTCATAAAGACTGGCTCTATGTAAGTGTTTCTACCATTACTAGGACAAAAACAATCCAAATGGATCATAACATGTTGAAAAGCTACAAGGTGGCGTGAAGAATGGGGTGCGGCTTAGGGAGAGATTTATGACCGCAAAATGGGATTACAAACAAGCAAGATAGAAAATTTGGGGAATCCTCGTGCTAGCCAAATATCGAAAGGGTACTAATATAAGCAAGACCCGCAATTGACATTGTTCACATAACCGAGACAATAGTCAATTTGATTTTTCATGTCACCAACATAAGAGTTCTAGTTCCACCAGTTCATTCTCTTCTTCATGTCACCAAGAAAAGAGTTATAGTTCCACTGTCATACTGAAAAATTAAAGAAATACCCTTGGGACTTCATTATGATATAAAGGAGGAATTTTTCTTTAATGTTCAAGAGTTGAATTTCTTTGAGAATATTTTTTCAATGATCTCATCTTTTGGTTTTTTAGATGATTATCTACTTTTATTATTGTATAGAATATGTGAAAACAATAAATGAATTGAATGATTAAAGAAAAAAGTTATATAATAACGATTTAATTTTAGAATTTTTACGAATTTCTTTGTCCCCAAGAGAATTGAACTATTATTCAATCAGAAAACGAATCTCTAAAACAACATCAAAACTGTTATAAACTTAAAGACCTAGATAGTTTCGAATGAAAATTCAAGGGCAAAATTCATAGTTTACTCTAGAGGCCACAATAGTTAGAGAAACAAGGTCTTCGACTTTGGTTCCCATGCTAATAATGATTTTGCTGGGATTCATTTTAACCCTGACAATCGAGGTAAGCAGAGATTTATGCAATCTTGAAGAAAAAGATACACAATGTCRTCAAGAAGATAATATCACCAGAGTTTCTACTGTTCTCTTGATACTAAAGGATTTTTTTCCATGTTGATCTATACTTATAATAAAAATAAATGTCCTTCCTAAATAGTCCAACTTCTTAAAACATTACCATAATTTTCTTTAGTTTTTTCATACATGGAGCATAATCAATCTGATAGTTCACTTAAATATTTTGCAATTTCTCATTGTAAAATGCCCAAATCAATCGCAAGTGCTTCTTTGAAAGACATTGAAGGCTTCCCAGGAACAATTGAGATAGTTGTAGGACTTGGGACTAGTTCTATAATATACCCAAAGACTAATGGAGTTGGATGATCTTATGGTGCAACTGGGATGGGAATTGTAAAGGAATACTTGTCTAGATGCCAAGAAACAACATCAATAGTTGGTATTGCTCATACCTATAGGCATTCAATAGTTAGGCCAGTATAATGATGGCCCAACTTTTCTTTAAGATCAAATACCCATTAGGCACATCTACAATGTTCAAAATTGAAGCTTCTTCGCTACAAGGATTTTCGTATTGTTTACTATCATTATAGACAAAGGAATTTCTAGTTTCATTTCCATTTTTACAAAAGTTGTTTAATAAAAGTTTGAAAAGTTTCCATTTGAATTTCTTTTATTAGTTTTCTGCTTGTGCAACACACAGATAGTTCATCTATTAGATATCCAAAATGTCAATTTACAAGAATTTTTTGAACAAAGGGTTTGCATTAAATACATTGAAAAAGCTTGTGTTTAGCATTGCCAAATTATTTAAATATGTCAAAAAATTAATTTATATATCAAAAATTTACTTTTCTCAAAATAAATATCCTTTCTAGATAGTCCATATTTTCTTCTTACTGCAATGTCATAATTTTCTTTTTATTGTTTTATCAAAATAACATGTCCCAACATTTTTTAAGATCAAATACMCCTTAGGCACACCTAGGGCATTCAAGAGCGAAGAATCTTCGATATAAGGAACTTTGGGCTATAGACAAACAATGTGGTTGGAGGAATTTTCTTATTCCCATTTTCATTTTTGCAAATATTTCTTAGCAAATTTTTCAAAAGTTTCACGTCAATTGTTTCTTTCTTTTGGTCATGATAGCTTAATGCTCGTGTAAYGAACATATAGTTCATTAACTAGATGTGAAAAATGTCAATTTGAAAGATTATGTTAAAGAGGGGGTTTACATTAGATAGACGAACAAACACGTTTTTATCATGTTTCAAGACAATTAACCAAAATAGAAAACTAAAAATATTTCTGAAAATGATAAAAAAGAACAAAAATGTAAATAAGGCGCAGCCTACATGTATATAAGAAGCAGCCTAAAAGCTAATAGAACCCATCTCGATGACAAACACACGACCACTTTTTAGGGCATTTCAATCAAGAATTTCATAAGAATTTGATCTAATTAAGTGGATGGACAATATAAGAGATACAAATGAAGATCATACTAAAAGAAATGTTTAGTTTACRTGTGAAGTAATAKATGCATAATTTCCAAGTATTCTTATCCACATTTTAAGTAACCACCCAATACTCTTTTAACCTTCACAACACAACTAAATTAAAAATATTACCTCAAGGTCTTGTTATTGATATAGAAGAGAAAATTTCCTTAATTTTCCTAATTTGAAATTACTTTTCCAATATTATCTCATCTCTTTCATGCTTTTTCATGTAAAAGACGATATCAGAATAGTTTCCACTATCTCTCTATACCAAAGGATTTTGTTCCGTGTATGATCAATATAGTCTAGGAATTTCTAGTTTCATTTCCCTATTCGTTCTGGCACATATTCCTTAATAAAAATTTAACAATTTTACTTCAAGTTTTTTATAGTAATACTAGCTTCATGCTCGTTCATTGCACGAATAGTTCATCAATTAGATGTCAAAAATGTCAATTTACAATACATAGASCACCAAACACATTTTTGAAAAAATTGAAAATGTTTCAAAAAATGAAAAGTGAAATGTAAACAAAATGCAGCTCTAAGAACTTTCCAGACATGACTTCGTATGGACTTCAYTGAAAACCTTAACATGGGTAACACGCATTTCATGGTTCATTGTCCAATTCAAACTAATATAATGAACYACCTAACTTGTAAGAATGTTCATGAAAAATTAATGGCAGCAGCCCTTTGATTCATTGGAATAGAGATTGTAAAATGCATGACCGCTGCAGCCTTTTGATTCATTAGCATAGATTTGGGAGAATGCATCATGCCCACAGACCTTTCATTCATCTAAATAGAACTAGTAGTAGCCTATAGATTCATCGGAATAGAGCTAGGAGATTGCCTCACACCAATACCCTATTCATTCATCGAAATATGAATGAAAAATTWATTGTAGCCRGTTTATTATTGTATTCTATATGATAGGTTTAATTCCATTCCTCAGGATAAGTATTCTACAAACACGGAGGTCCAAATAAGATCTATCGCATAAGGTGATATAGAAATGACTAGTTCACGTGGAAGATACTGTGAAGAAAATAATTACTTGTCGGATCTACRAATTTGCAGAACACAAATGCCTTGCATTTCCTGTATCATACCCATACCATGCGGACAGTGTTTAATGTTTGTGAACATGTCCAATAAATTTCTTGCTCTTAGAGAAACCACTAGAATCACATTGTTATCGATATTTAAAACATTTTTGTAATATCAGACCACACATCTAACTGTGGACAACTGTTCTAAAATTCCTAAACAATAATACGAAAATTTGAGAAAATGAAAGAGTTACATATATCGTGCRTGGTTATTGATACTCCTCTTCACAGTTGGGCTGGCTAGGGGAGCGTCACCCGACATAATGAAACTTGGSCATGCATGTTAACTAAGAGGTAATGGTATATCTATTGTCTGATGATGTAGATCAGCTCAACAAAAGTCCTCCGAATAGCTTTGATACTGTGGTCTTATGAAGCTTTACCTTTGTTTAAGAAGATAATAAACAGTGCATTTATTTTCTCTGATCTTATTTCCYTTTCTTYATAAGGATATTTRATATATTTGATRTAGAGACAAGAATGTCAAAATGTAACTTTGCATTAACCCAAAAAATATAGTTGAGGGATTTATGCCTGCCACATGCGATTACAAAAAACATGATAGAAAGTTTAATTGTAAAGAAAAATTTAGGGCATTGTCGTGCTAACCAAACTATTCAATGAGTATTGATATGAGCAAAATTTTCGTGGTCAAATAATAGCTTCTAGGTTTATGATRTTGATTTCAATGTTACATATCATGTCCCGTTTTGCACGTTCTCTTYGAGTATGCATATATAGAAACTTGAGTTGATGCAAGGAATAAATRGCAGTGTATGACTAAAGTAGAAGTAGGCTCACTCTTGATGTTGTTCTTGGCATTGTAATAAGTGTTCATTTTCTTGTACATGACACCAACATAACAGTTCTATTTCCAGTAGCATAATAAAAAAATTCTTAATTTACGTGCGAAGTACTATGGACATTCAATTTTCAACTATTGTTATGTGTACTTTGAATTAAATGCACCGAAAATATTTTTAAAGCTACAAAACATACCTAAATTATGAACATTCACTTGGGACTTCAATATTGATATAGAAGATAAGTTTTTGTTTAATTTTCAAGAGTTGAAGTTCTTTAAAAGTATTTTTTCAGTGATCTCAACTTTTGTGCTTTTAGATGATTATCTACGATATAGAATACGTTAAAAAAAAAAAAAGAATGTACTGAATGATTACAAAACAAATTATTTCACGCACTTTTAGTAACCATTGCCCTTGATGTTATATATATCATATAAAAAATATTTTGATAATCTGCAAAACACAATACATTCCATTAGGGCTTTGTTAGATGGATATGAAAGATGAAAATTTCCTCATATTATATTTTTTAAATATATTACTTTTCTTCTGAATATAAACATTTTTTTAGGGTTTCAACATAAAATAATAGTAATATTTATTTTTCTCTTAAAATATTTGTTATGATTTTCGATACAATTTCTTTTAGTCCCTTTTTCAAGGAAAGGTCCAATGTAGGTTGATGAATTTTGCTCTTGAAATTGAATATGCAGTACAATTTAATGCAGAGTATATGAAAAAGATAAATTAAGTAAAGTTTATAGAAAAGTTATTTGACCCGCTTTGCCATGTAAAATATTTCTAATTTTTCTAAAAAATATATGTAATTTTTCTAAATATGATATGGAAGGTGCTATTTCTAAACCTTTCAAATTTGATTGGTTGTTACTGGTCGATATATTGATTGGTATGCAAAAAAAGTTCTATTGGTTTTTGTCGACTGAAATGAATAGTTCAGTTGCTAATTGATAACCTAATTTGATATGCAATGTGTAGATGTATATTAAGCTTTTATATATAGCAATTGAAAATACTTATTATGTTAGATAATAATGATATTTTATATTATATATATAAGTGTATAGTAATATTAGATTRTAGATAGCGTAGACACAAATTAATTGATTCATATCTTGTCTTCTAAGGTGTCTTCAAATGGATATAACTAGAGTTGTTGTATATTTGTATCTATCACAGCAACGTACAAATTCCCACATATTTTTATAGGCGAAAATATAAAAGAATGACTTCAACTGCCACATCATTGTCAAAATTCATAAATGTTCCCAACGGTTATTTGATATTAAAGAGAACTTAGGGCATCATCATACAAGCCAAAATATTAATAACTACTGATACAAGCAAAATCCATGGTTTTCTCGAAATCGGGACAAGGGTTCCTTTACCTATCCATGACACTGACATAGGAGTTACAGTTCCAYCGAAATAGTAAAATAAATGACCACTTTATGTGTGAAGTACTATGTGCATAATTTTCAACTATTGTTATGTGTTGAATTAAATTCAATGAAAATGGTTTTTTTTCATGCTAAATATACAACATCTGAAACCATTTCTTAAGCATTGAAATAAAAGTGAATTAAAAGAATTCTATTAGGACATTGTTGTATGAATATGAAAGATAAAACTTTTCCCATAAATATATTACTTTTTTCCTTAAAAATAAACCTRTTCCAGGGTTTCGACATATAACAATGGTAATAATTAGAATTTTTATTCTTTCTTTTGAGGGAAGGGTACATTAAAATGGATGCACATTTCATATAAAATCATTACCATATATTACATCTAATAAGTATTTTTATTTTTCTCTTAACAAATGTTTTCTTCAAGATTTTCATATTTTATTTTGTAGTCCCTTTTTTTAAGGGAAGGTCCAATATTGAAGGCGAGGCATTATTCTTAAAATATAAATATACAATGCAATTTGATATAGAGTATATGAAAAATATGAATGGAGTCAAATTCTAAACATTTCAAATTCGATCAGTAGTTATCGACCAAAATATCGATTGGTATAAGAAGAGAACAACGTCCACCTCTCCTTAATGGGACTTGTTTGCTTCATGTAAACTCCACATATTTCTTTATATGAAAAAAGAAGCTTCCGATTGGATATCAAAGATAATATCAAAAACCATTGAAAAGAACAAGAAAAAAGAGTACGAGAGAGAAAGCCACCAATTAAATATTTGAGAATTCATTAGTCCCACAAGAAATACAAAGAGAAAAGGAATGATTATTGTGTCATAAATTGGCATTCCACTGGCATTAGATCATCCATGATCAATGTCAAATACTTATTTAAAACTTATAATAGTACTTTGAATTCCTATAATCTTTGTTAAAGTTTCACGGCATTAGCCAAAAAAGTTGAAGCATGTTGCAACATTTTCTGGAAAAACAACCAACATGACCTACAAAAAGTGTCCAAATATCAATATTCGCACCAGACTATGTAAAGTTCGTATGACAAATGCAAGAGGAGCAAATCGATTTCAAGCACAAATACAAAAAGCATTTGATAACAAGTAAAGATTCAAAAAATTGTCTGCATGGACCCTAGAGAAATAAAAACTAAATAGCAAATGGAGAATCAAACCTGAACTGCTCCTGTTGCAGTGAGTGAACCACTCATTAAGTCACCAGCAAGGTTAGCACTAGAAGTAGTAGAGATTATTCTCATGCTGCCTTTACCAGGACATCCTCAGAATGAAATATGAACAAGAGATATTAATCATATAACATTTTCAGTGATCTCATCTCTTTCATACTTTTACATGATTATCTATTTTTGATATAGAGTGTGTGGAAAAGATAATGAAAGTCTATGATTAGAGTAAAGATATTTCACATGTTTGCATGTGCAATATTTATAATTTTCCTAAGCAATGTTATTGAGTATTGCTAAATAGATTATGAAAGGTTATAAAAAAAGTTTACTCTTAAAAACTATTTTCATTCATGTTGTATATATCATATTGAAAATCTTTTCTCAAAAAGTGAAAGACAAGTTAATTAAAAGTATTTCATCTGGGCTTTGTTATATGGACGTGGAAAGCAATTGTATTGAAGGAGGAGAAACAATGCCACAAGCTAGGTTACCACCTAAAGTAGTAGAGATTATTCTCATGCCGGCATAGAGCTAAACTAGACCATCCTCAAGAATGAAATATGAAGAGAGATTTGCCAATATAACACATTCCCTAATTAAAAAAAGAATTTGTATAAGTGAAATGGAGCAAAAATGTCCATGCCAGATGTATGCTCATTCTTGCATTATTTGTCCTCATACTCATATCAACAACATTACTTCCATATATTAACAAGGATATTTTGATCAAGCAACACAATTTTTTTGGTGTGCCTTAAGTAATTTTGCATCTATTTCTTTAAAAAAGAAAATGCTAACTGTGCATCTAAAAGGTTATAAACATATCACAACTTCTGTAATAGGCTACAGGTCGCCACCTTCTCTTCTTGTAGACCTAGATCTAGACATTACTTCTTTAGGACTTCACTAAAAGCCTAGAACAAGAATGCCTACCATTTCCTCTGTCATACCAATACCTTATAGATAGTGTTTAGTCTTTGAGAACATGTCGAACAAAATGTCCTGCTCTAATCAAAACTAGYAGAACCGCTTTGTTATCGATATTTAAAATATTTTTGTAATATCWCATTGTAGACAACTGTTCTAAGATTCTTGAACAATCATATGACAATTTGAGAAAAAGGAATGAGTTACACACTTTGCGTTTGTTTACTGATCCTCCTATCTTCACGATTGGTATCGCCGCCCACCATGATGAAACTTGAGCATCAACGTCCTCTAAACAGTGATTGTATATCTATTGCCTAATGAAGCAGATTTGTTCAGCAAAAGTCCACACTAGATAGCTTTGATACGGTGGTTTGGTGAAGCTATATGAATTGTTTAAGAAAATTATAAACAGAATATTTATTTTTCTTGCTCCTATTCTCCTTTTCTTTATAGGGTTATTTGAAGTACAAGATATACACACYAGAATGTCAAAATATAACTTTGCATTAGCTMAAARAARAATATAGCTTGAGGGATTTATGCCTGCGACATGGGATTTCAAAAATGCAAGATATCTTCCCCACAAGGAAGGAATACCTTTTGTCATGAATTTCGCTATTAAGTAATATCATTTACACTATTTGGAACCTCATTGTATTACTCATAAGGGCATACCAATTAATACAATTGTGTAATTTTAATTAGGATATACCATTCTTGAGGAGATTTGGTGCCATAAGATAACGGTTAAATAACAATGATACAATTTTAGATTTTTTAGAAATTCCTTTTTTTAATGGTCGTTGGAATACTAGTAAATGTTAAATTCTACCTCATAATAGCTTAAAGTTACTTTTTATGTTGATAAATTTTCCCCAAAAGAATTGAACTACTATTCAATCGGAGAACAAATATTTAAAATAGCATTGAAACTAGTACTACTTAAAGACCTACACAGTTTCAAATGAAAATTCAAGGGATAAATTCGTAATTTACTTGGGACGCCGTTATAGTCAAATAGACTAGGCTCTCTACTATGATTCCTACCCTAATAATGATTTCTTGAAAACCATTTTGTCCCTCACAGTTGAACTAAGTAGGAGAATTATATAGTCTTGAAGCGAGAAGATGTCCTTAAGAAGACGACATCATAGAAGTTTCCGCTGYGCTCTCTATACTAAAGGATTTTTGGGCATGTATGATCAATATAGTGAAAGGAATTTATAGTTTCATTTCCATATTTGTTTGACATATATTGCTAAATAACAAATTTAAAAGTTCTGCTTCACTTCTTTTTTAATTAATACTAGCTTCATGCCCGTGCAACGCAAGSTTAGTTCATCAATTAGATGTCAAAAATCTCGATTTATTAGATTTTTGTGGAAAAGGGGTTTTACATTAGGTAGACCGGCAAACAAATTTTCAACAAATTTGACAATAGTCATTAAAAAATAAAAAAATGTTTCCCTAAATGGAAAGTGAAGTACCAACAAAATGTAGCATAAATATTATGACAAACTGGGGTTTTTTAAATTGGTATCTGCATATTAAATAATGAGTGTTCAAATTGATAGAGAACTTTTCAATTCCAAGTAAAGTTGTAAAACATAAAAGAAAAAATTAAAGGAGAAAAAATATCTTTAYTTATCTAAAAAATATATATTCTTTCTTAATAGTCCAACTTCTTATAGAATCACCATAATTTTCTTTGCTTTTTTCATACAAAGAGCATAATTATTCCGATAGTTCATATAAAAATTTTGAAATGCAATTTCTCGTGATAAAATGCCCAGATCAATCTCAAGTGCTTCTTTGAAGACGTTGATGGCTTCCGAGGAACAATTGAGATAGCTATAGGACTTGGGACTACTGGTGCAATATACCTAAAGAGTAATGGAGTTGGAAA
Source organism: Rhazya stricta (assembly GCA_001752375.1). Lineage (NCBI taxonomy): Eukaryota > Viridiplantae > Streptophyta > Magnoliopsida > Gentianales > Apocynaceae > Rhazya > Rhazya stricta. The sequence continues at coordinate 146,568 of MEJB01000397.1, forward strand.
ATCTTATGATGGAAATGGAACTGGAATGGGAAATGAATAYTTGTGTYGGTGCCAAGAAGGAGCATCAATAGYTGGTATTGTTCATACTGGAAGCCACTCAATAGTTACACGAGCACAACAATGCCTCAACTTTTCTTTAAGGTCAAATACCCATTAGACATATCTACAATGCTCAAAATTTCTTCCGTACAAGGAATTTTGTGCTGTATCCTATGGATATAGTTTGAGAAATTTCTAGTTTCATTTTCATTAATATTTGGCAAATATTGTTTAATAAAAATTTGAAAAGTTTCACTTCAAATTGCTTTTATTAATTTTTTGCTCACGCAACACCYAAATAGTTCATCYATTAGATGTCAAAAATGTGAATTTACAAGCTTCTTTTGAACAGAGGGTTTACATTAAATAAGTCAAAAAACATGTTCTTAGCATTACCAAAATTTTTAAATACATTGTTCTTTTCTAGATATATCCAAATTTTCTTTTTATTACATTGCCATATTTTTTTTGTTTTTCCATACATGGCATAATTAATCGAGTTAGTTCACTGATTTATTTTCAATTTCTTTTGGTAATTCACACAAATCAATCTTAAGTCCATCATTCTCCTCGAGAATAATTGGGATAGATGTAGACTTGGGATTACTATGGCACTATACCTAAACATATATGAAGCTAGAAGATCTTATATGAGGAACTGGGAATGATTGTTATTCCTCGTGTGATGCACAGACAACGGAACTCGTGTCTTGTTCAGAAATGTCTGTGCTTTGTATCAATAGCTTTTAATATTTTGGTCAATAACAACATGTTCCCAGTTTTTTTTAAAGATCAAAGATCCCCTGTAACCAACCCAGGTATCTCATTTAACGAAGCATCTTCGGTATAACGGAAATTTTGGCTGCAACAACAAAGTATGGTCAGAGGGAATTTTTTACAGAATTCATCAAATTAGACTGAAAAATGTCCAATTTACAATCTCTGTTGCAAACAAGATTCACATAGTTAAAAGTGCGTTGCGACAATGAAGCTTCTTAAAATTTAAAAGAGAAAAAAGGAAGTGTTGCCTCCCCACATGACTAAACACCAGTCTGTATTTCATGGGTGTGAGCTCCGCTTTACAACATGAATCTTTCTATATCCCTTGTCCCTTTCTATATCGTCAGTGTATTCCTAAAATTAAATAAAGGAACTTATAGTTCTCTTTGTATCATTTCATTCTTTCCTTTGGCAGATATGGCGTAAAATAAAATGTGACAAAAGTTCACTATTAGAGAGAACTCTTTTACTATTACTCTAGCTTCATGGATGCCTGATGCACTGCATTGATCATCAATTACATGAATCGAAAATGTCTATTACCAAGTCTTTGTGTTAAAACGTTTTGAAAGCATCCATGGTTCCTTGTCCTACCTGGTCCTAATTACAGGCTCAATCAAATTTTTGCTGTTGTAGGGTTTCTTCAAGAGGGATGAATCTTTTCCTGAGGTGATCATTTTATGACTTTTTTTTGTTTCAATTTTATGCTTAATATTTTTGTACTTTTTCATTAATTTACTTAAAATTGTCCGAATTAGTTTCTTATTTGATGATAAATAGCTGTTCATCCTGGCTCGATAGTAAATCAATCTTATTTAAACTCTTGAATGATCTCTTTAATAAGCATTCTTCCAGGCCATGAACGTACAAGAAGCAGAACCATTGCAAAATATTTTATGGTAGTGATGGAAACTCCGCTTCAACTTACTTATAATGTCCCTATGTCGCAAAGTTAGCACCAACTGATTGGAATCATTCATATCAGTTCAATAATTTTGGTTCTTAAGGGTTAAAAGGGTTCCAACCTTCCAGAGTTGGATGCTTTGCCCTTCTTGCACAGGCAATCGACTCGTCGTCACAGCTCTGTTGAGTGGTGAGGAGACAAGGGAAGCCTTTTACACAGATTGCAAAACGTGATGAAGAGTTTGCAAACACAATCCATGCTTTACAAATTGTTCTACTTCAAACTGACGTCAATCAGGGACGAACGCTTCGCACGGCACTTCATAACCACACAAAATTTCTGGCAGCAAGTAGTGCAGTGGTACCGCCATGTTGCTCCATGCTGACCCGCTGGCTTTTTCTCGGCACATATCGACAAGCCGGTGGCCTAGTTTTTCCTTCTCTCTTTTTGTGGCGAAAAATGTAAAAGACAAGAAAGAACTTAATGTTTTGTGATTCTTGTTATATTTCTCCCTTCTAATGGTGGCTTCAATGGCTACATAGAGTGTTTTTACTATCTATTTTCAATCACAACAACATACCACAAATTTCTCTTATATTTTTCTAGTGAACTATATACAGAAACGAACTGACCCTCTCACTCCCTATCATTGTCACAAATCTTTGATATTCGCCACGCGTTATCACAAATTAAAGAAAGTTGGGGCACTTAGTTCATACAAAGACAAAATATTGGAAAACTATTGACTGCCAAGCCAACTAAATCAATTGTTTTCTCAAATTAGCACGAGAAGTCCTTGCTTGTCCATGACATCTGACATGACGGAAATTATCATGTTCCACAGGCATAGCCAAAAAAACAAACACAGAAAAATCCTCATTTTTAAATGTGTAAAGTACGTGCAGTAACTTTTAAACTATTGGTTTCTATGTGTTGAAATTTAAACATTTTCAAAGTTTCCAATAACACCACTAATACCCAAAACATTCCTTTGGACTTCATATGATTATACATAGCACTGCATAAGCAACCTTGTGTCCTTGTCCAATTGAACTTAGTCTTCACTAGCTGCCCAAAGCTACTTCATAGTTTGGTCCAAAACGCATTGTTCCAACTTCCTTTCAACGATCAGAAATTATGCCGTTGGGCACCCTAGGGTGTATTATGAACGCACAATCTTTCATTTTAAGCATTTTGGGTTCACACAACTATGGCCACCGCCTTTTTTCTTTCCCATTTTCTTTTCCCTCTACCCCACATTTTCGAAAAATTTCCTGATCTTTTTTTCTTTTGGGACGTCCACGCTCATGCTTCCGGCGGTCGACACACCTCTAGTGTCCTCCATTGGACGTGCATGATGTCCCATTTACCCTTCTTCTGCTCCTACCCGGATTCACATTAGATAGCCCCCCCCGACGTTTCTCCGTTTTTGACCCATCCATCCTCCCGCAACTACCCTTCTGCCGCCTCCCTCGCCCTCCACCTGCCACGCGTGCCCCTCGCTCCCTGTATCTCCCGGCAACCTCAACGCTCCCTCCCCTACCGCTGACCAATACCTGACCTGTTTTCGAGGCTTGTCACTGCCGACTTTCATATGAATTTATCAAGTGGGAGGGATACATCATAAGGAGATACGCATGAAGACTACTAACAGAACGTTCACTTTACATGCTGGAAAGTAATATGTGCATAATTTCCAACTATTTTAGCTGCATTTCAAGTTACCCACCCAACTACATCATTTATTCTTCAACTGCAACTTACCATAAAAACATTACCGGGCGTCCGGCTTTAGAAGTATAGAAGAAAATGTTTCTCAAGGTTTCCCTAGTTTGAAAGTAGTTTCCCCAGTAATCTCATATTTTTCGTGTGTTCGTTTGCTGTAAAAATGGTATCACCTAGCCATTTTCCAGCTAATCCTTCTCTTTCTGAACAGATTTTTGTTCGATTGCCATGATCATATAGTCAAAGGAATTCTAGTTTCATTTCCATGTCGTTTTGGCGCACATATTCTTCACAAAAAAAATTCAACAGTTGCCTTCAAGTTTTTTAAATAAACTAGCTTCATGCGTTCACGATGCTGGATATCGTCTCTTAACTGGACACATGTACAGTTTACATTACGTAGCTACCAAATACATTTTGACACAATTCATAGAAACGGCCACTCAAATAAACAAACTGCAACACTGTTTCCACATCGACCAAAGAACTGCCACAACTGCAGCTCCACAACTTCTATATATTCACTTCGTATGACCTCCCAAAAAATCTTAACCATCAGGTAGATTTAATCGTCTCCATGGTCCTCTGGTCAACCAAACCTAAGTAATGAACCAATCATCTCTCTCAACT
>MEJB01000073.1:0-75064 GCA_001752375.1 Rhazya stricta
GAGTATATATTAGTCCTACCGAAAAAAGTTATAATGCTAAAAGGTTCGAATCGCCAACAAATATTTGGCAAATATTAAAAAGAAGAAATGTTCGATTAATCTCTCAATTAGATTGTTTTATAAAAATTTTCGTTGAAAGAATATACATAGATATAGTTTTATCTATTATTAATATTCCCAGACTCAATACACAACTTTTTCTTGAATTCATAAAAGATAAACCGATTAATGAAACAAATCAAGAAAGGCTTAATAGAAAAAATCAAAATACAATTAAGTTTATTTCAACTATTTCAACCCTAAAAAGGTCAATTGATAGTATTAGAAATAGGACAAATTCGCATAGTTTTTGTGACTTATCCTATTTGTCACAAGTATACGTATTTTACAAAATATCACAAACCCAAGTTAGTAACCTGTATAAATTAAGATCCGTTTTTCAACATCTTTTTCAACATCACAGAAGGTCTTTTTTTATTWAGACTGAACTAAAGAATTCTTTTGAAACACAAGGAATAATTCATTCAAAATTAAGTCATAAGAAACTTYCGAGTTATGAAATTAATGAATGGAAAAACTGGTTAAAGGGGCATTATCAATACAATTTATCTCGGATTAGGTGGTCTGGATTAATACCACAAAAGTGGAGAAATAAAGTTAATCTACGTCGTATGGCTAAAAATCAAAATTTCARATAGGATTCATATGAAAAAATTCAGTCCAAAAAACTAAATGAGCCTAAAGTATATTACTTATTGACTCAAAAAGATAATTTTCAAAAAAACTCTAGCTATAATCTTTTATCGTATAAATCTATTAATTTGAATTATGAAACTAAGAGAGACTCGTCTGTTTATCAATCGGCAGCATAGGGGAAGAAGCACTRCACCTAGGAATCAACAATACGAAAACTTTGTTATAAATTACCCCCTTCCTTACGGACTCAGGACTAAAAAAATGGTTGGGACAACAAATATCCATCTCGTTCGTCCTTTGGATACTCGTATAACCATCGAAGGTTGTTGAAGTGACTAATTCCTGGAAATTAGGAAGYGTTGAAAACAAAGAAATTGTTGGAGTTATCATTTCTATCTAGTCCCAAGACGCTTGGTGATCTCTTGCAGGAAGGTTGGCTAGAGATTTCTYGTAAAAACACTAGCTCTGGCTGGTTCATAATGAAAAATGAAAAAAAATTGAATCTTTTTTGATTCCATCTATTATTCTCATTATGCACACGAGGGAGGAGCCGTATGAGATGAAAATCTCATGTACGGTTCTGGAACGGAGATTCTTTTAATTGAATGACGACCGTAACGGATGTYAGCTCAATCCGAAGGAAATTATGTGGAGAGGCGGTGGTTTACCCTGCGACGGATGTCAGCGGTTTGAGTCCGCTTATCTCCAACTCGTGAACTTAGCCGATACAAAGCTATATGATAGCACCCAATTTTTCCGATTTGGCAGTTCAATCTATGATTTATCATTCATGGACGTTGATAAGATCCATCCATTTAGGAGCACCTTAGGATGGCATAGCCTTAAAATTTAAAATTAAAATAAAAATAAATAAAATAAAAGTGAAGGGCGAGGTTCAAACGAGGAAAGGAGAGGAGCAGATTTATTCTATACTTGATAAGTACCAATATGCAATGGGGGCTAATACCATTTTCTATGAGCGAATGCGTACATACTTATTCATCGTCCTATTCGTAATAATTTGACTTTATTCGTTCTGTTTTTCTTTATGACTTTTTCTAATCGATGGATAAAATAAATACGATAAAAGCCAATATTAGAATAAATACGATAAAAGCCAATATTAGAAAATTATAAAGACAAAAAAATCATATTCTTACGTTTCCACATCAAAGTGAAATATAGTACTTAATTCCTTTTTCTTTCAATTAATGCCTATTGGTGTTCCAAAAGTACCTTTYCGAAGTCCTGGAGAGGAAGATGCATCTTAGGTTGATGAATAGTGCGACTTGTTAGATATATTGGGTCATATGGGATTTCCCCGCCAATGAAGTTTTTTTATGTAAGAGAAAAAAGAAGACTATGCCTTCGCCCTATGAAATATGAATATATATTAAGTAATAATAGCATGGCACTTCGAATTCGATAYGATAAATTTTTGCATTGTTTTTTCAAAACATTAGATTATGTATCGAGAGAGTAGTATGGGAGAAAGGGTATTTCYGATTTTCTATTATTTATCGGGAGTCCAGCTTAGAGTCACAAACCTTTTTTGTTCACACCGTGAAGGCTCTTAACAAGATTGCAAGGAGTGCGAAAAAAAYAAGATTTTTCTTTGATTGGCTCAAAAAAAACTTTGGGATTGCTGAATCACAGACAAAAAACAATAAAAATTAATATATAAGGCAACGGAGCCATCATAGTATTTTTTAACTATTCCAAAAGCAAAAGGAAGGGTGGCAATTTGATCATTTAACCCATCTGTGGGTCTGGTATATTTTACATCTCCCCCTCCCGGAGCCCAAGTATCATACACGCCCCCAAAATATAGAGCCTTGAATACTAGAAGAAAAGCACCTAGACCTAACAAGATTAAGTGAATACCTAAAATTGTGGTCATTTTATTTCTATCTTTCCATACATAACCGAAGAATGGAAAAGATTCTTCAAGCGTCTCAGGACCAAGAAGCGCATGATAAATACCGCCAAAGCCCAAAACCGCAGAGGAAATTWAATGAAGTACTCCAGATACAAAGTACGGAAAGGTGTCTATAACTTCCCCTCCCGGACCTACCCCCCAACCTAGAGTAGCTAGATGGGGAAGTAAAATTAATTGTTCATAAAAAGACTAACCCCATTTATAATTCCATCAATTACTCGTCGATCAAAAAAATGAGTTAATTGAGCTAATTGTCCAGTTCCTCCGGTTAAGAATCTTGTATAAAAAAAAATCTATGTAAGCACGATTATTGACCAATCATGTATGCCGTTTATAATTTTTTCCCAAAGAAGATTCAGATTTTTAGTCTGAGGTTTTTCTAAATATATATATATATATAAAGTTCAAAAGGAAAAATAGAAATTAAATCTCGTGTATTACACTAATGGTTCATCTGGTTCTGAATCAAATATGGAATATTCATTTTGTTTTCAAAGAAGAATTTGAATGACAGCAGAATCCTGCTTTTATTTTTCTTTTAAATCTTTTATTTCTTTTTTAATCGTTTTAATTTCTTGCTGGAGATTGGAAATCGAAATAGAGGATTCTTGTTTAGATTTTTTAAGAATATTTGTTATATCATATGTATTTGTGGATGTGGACGGAAAAATAGAAAGTTTTGGAGGAGGTTTTTCATCAAAAATTGAAACTAAGATTTTTTCTAAATATTATTTTTGTAAAACGGGATTAGAAATATATTTAACATTTTCTAAAACATTTTCTTATTCTTTAGTAAGAACATTAAAGAATAATCAGAAGATTCGGGATTTTCAGAAGATGATGAAATATGAATTTCATCGATTTGAAGGTCTTTTTTAGAAATTGAGGATTTAGAAGAAGAGGAATCAGAATCAAAATCAACTAGAATATTTGCAATTTTTTCATAAGTTTTTAGATCTAGATGAAGTTCATTAAGCTTTTTAGAGAATTTACAATATTTAGCATAGTGTCATTTTTTATGACATTTATAACATGTTGTATCTTTAGAATTTGATGAAGATTTATTTTGTTTAGGTTTTTTATTATAAGAAGATTTTTTAGAATATTTTCGAGAATTTTTTTAAAATAAAATTCATCAACTGGTTTTGAATGTTTTCTATATTTTCTATGATAGGATTTTTTGTGGGATCTAGATAGAAAGGGCTTACTGTAACTGCCATTGCAGTGAGAGGATTTTTCTGAGAGATTTTCAAACTGTCTACAGAAGTCTTCTAACTCCTTTTTAGATTGTTTGAGTTCTCTCTTAAGGGATTGCTGAGGCCTAATATCTTGACATAATTTTAGACCTTCTTTATTGATTTGACTAATCAGTTCTCCAAAGGTGAACTGGTGATAAGGAATGATTTTACTATTTGTTTCTTCACGGAGTTTATTCCTAACTCTTTCTCCTAAGAGATGATGTAGACCTGCAAGGAATTTCTCTTTCCAAAATGATTGATTGGAATCTTCCCTAAGCATTAGACTAGTGAGGAAAGTATTTTTGTAATACTAGAATTCACTAAGTTTTTAGCATCTAAGATTGGATAATAATTCGGCATTTTTATCTTTGAGATGTCATGGATCTCCTATGAAATGGAGGAAGATAGAAAGGATTAGAGTTGATATGGCATCTAAAATAGGTTGGCCATTGGCTTCTACGATGAAGTTACCAGCTTTATCAGCCTTAATAGCATTAAGTATATCTTGCTGCTGTCGAGAAGTGAGATAGTAATCCCACCAACCTTTTAGTTGGCCAGAGAAACCGGCGATGAAAAGTTCAGCTATAGCTCTATCCTCGATTCCTATCTGGGCTTTATAGGCATTTGCCGCCATGGCCATTTGCTGGAAGAAGCTAATGATTTGACAATCAGATAGATTGCTACGTTCCAGTCATAGACAGATAAGGCATTGAAATGGTATTGAGATATGGTTGCTATAGTAATATCTGAAGCAGTTGGGGAATTTGGAACAGGAATGATAGATGACTGCCAAGTAATGGGATTGATGCTAGGAATTGATGTGGATTTGGGTTGGAATTGTTCCTATGTTTAGTCAGTTTCTGAAGAAGAATTTTCTTCTTAGACATTAATCTTATTAGATTCAGAAGCAGAATCTGGAATGAATTTACTAGAGGCAGGGGATACGTCTATATGACTCAATTGATCCTCGATGGCTCTAGAAAATTCCAATTTATTATCTCTAATAGTTTTTAACCTGGAATCAGAGATAGAAAATGGTTTAACAATAGGATTTTTGAGAGATTTCTTTTCTTCTTTTGAAGAAGTAGTTTCCGAGCTCATGGATTTTTTAGAAATAATTGGTAAAGATTTTTCAATCCTATCGAATTGTTTTCCTACGGTATTCAAATGTGTATTTGTAAAATTATCTCGATTTATGGTATATTTGGTATTTTAAAGAATATGATCTGCTGGATTTTTGTAAGGCAAAGGTTCTATAGATTCTCCTAGATGATCTATTTTTCGACCATGAAGAGGTGAGTGATTTGCTTGGATTTTATAAGAGGCAAAAAATGATTACCACTCAAGAATTTTCTTAGATAGAGTTGTAATAGACTGAATAGATGAAAAAGGATATTTAATTTTATTTGGAATAATATAATAAATTTCAAACCAATCAAAAAAAAAGATATGTAATTTATTTGAAATTTCAAAATCATAGTATTTTTCTTGGATTTGTTTTCTTTCAAAAAGAAATTTTTGAAAGAACCAATTTCTTTTATCAGAATTTTCATGTGAATAAAAATCATTATGTAACATAGTTTTATCTAATTGATAATCTTTTGAAATCATATTTAATTCATGATGGGCATTTTCAGTGAGAGCAAAAAATGAAGGACTAGTAGGTTTACTATCAGAAGGGGATTTAGAATAGATCGATTTAGGAATTTTAGATGAATAATCAACTTTGTCAAAGGAACTTCTAAAACTTGTAAGAATATCTGATGTAGAATACCTAGGAAGATCTACTAAAGAAGCAATTTTCCTAGGATAATCTATGACCGAGGGGATCTACTTCAGATCTGAGTATGATCTAGATAAATCTAGTTTTATCTGGTGATTGTCTTTTGCATAAGACCGCTAAGGGTAAGCCGAGGAAGACACGAAACTCGCCAGCGTGGCAGCAAGTTGGTAGCCATATCTGATCCCGATCTATCTAGAATTTCTCAGAAGTGGAGAATCTCTTTAAGAGATTTACTTCATCAAGTAGTTCATATCCAAGATCTACTACTGAAGTTCAAAAAATGATGATAAATTTCAAAGAATTAACTGTTGAAGATTTTGAAAAATCAATTAATAAGTGGACTATTTCAAAAATTTCTAGAGATCATGCGTATAAATCTGCTTTTAATCTTTTTAAATYTGATTATATTATAAAAATCGAAGAACAAGATATTCAATTATCAAAATCTTTTGAATCTCTTCATCTTCTTTCTTTTATATCCCTAGAAAACACCGATCTAGAAATTACATGTATCTTCACATAGGACTTGTCCAAATTGGTATCAAACCTCTTAGAAAAGAAGGTTTAAATACCTCAATCTTGGCTATTCTTAGGGACACCAGATTCTTAAATTTTGATGATTCCCTATTAAGTTCAATCGAGTCTAGTCTGTGTACTAGTCCGATTAATTTTGATTGTTATCCAAATTTCATTGTATCTCTAGATGATCCCAATATTCTAAAATCCCTGGTCCTCCAGATCAAAACCCATAACTATCAAATGCTAGAAGGATCCATTCCTATAGCTTTGATGTATAGGGTACACTATAAAGCCATGCCATTTACCTTTGCAACAAAGGCTAGATGCTAGAGTAAGAAAGGTCAAACCCTTTTGCTCCAAATATATCTCTCTAGATCTAATCTTGTGATTCCAAAGTCCATCTAGTGAAAGGACATCCAACTTCCAGATGAATGGATCTTAGAAGCAGCCATTCCTCCTACAAATTTCGTTCAACCCCCTCCAAACACTGAGATTAGAAATATCAACCAGTTTTTAGATGGTTCTGTAAAATTGAATTTCCATAGAAAAATTCCAAATAGAAGATTTTCAGATCATCATTCTGAAACGCAGACCATAGATCTTGGAAGGATTTCCCAGATCCTGTCGATCATAGATCACCCTAGAAAAACTGCTTCCTTAGCAGATCTTCTCAGGTATTCTACATCAGATATACCTACAACTTCTAGAAATTTCTTTCAAAAAGCTGATTATTCATCTGAGATTTCTAAACCGATCTATTCTAAATCCCCTTCTAGTAGTGAACCTACTAGTCCTTCATTTTCTGCTATCACTGAAAATGCCCATTATGAATTAAATATGATTTCAAAAGATTTTCAATTAGACAAAACTATGTTACATAATAATTTTTATTCACGTGAAAATTCTGATAAAAGAAATTGGTTCTTTCAAAAATTTCTTTCTGAAAGAAAACAAATCCAAGAAAAATACTATGATTTTGTAATTTCAAATAAATTATATATCTTATTTTTTGATTGGTTTGAAATTTATTATATTATTCCAAATAAAATTAAATATCTTTTTTCATCTATTCAGTCTATTACAACTCCATCTAAGAAAATTCCTTCGTGGCAATCATTTTCTGCCTCTTATAAAATCCAAGCAAATCACCCATTCTTYATGGTCGAAAAATAGATCACCTAGGAAAATCTGTAAAAGCTTTTCCTTACAAAAATTCAGTAGATGATATTCTTCAAAATACCAAACATACTATAAATCAACATAATTTTATTAAATACAAATTTGAATACCATAGGAAAACAATTCGATAGGATTGAAAAATCTTTATCAATTATTTCTAAAAAATCCATGAGCTTTGAATCTACTTCTTCAAAAGAAGAAAAGAAATCTCTCAAAAATTCTGTTTTCAAAACATTTTCTATCTCTAATCCAGCGTAAAAACTATTAGAGATAATAAATTAGAATTTTCTAGAGCCATCCAAGATCAATTGAGTCGTATAGACTTATCCCCTGCCTCTAGTAAAATCATTCCAGATTCTGCTTCTGAATCCAATAAGATTAATGTCTTCGAGGAAAATTCTTCTTCAAACATTGATCAAACATTGGAACAATTCCAACCCAAATTCACATCAATCCCATGACTTGGGAATCATCTATCATTCTTGTTCCCAATTCCCCAACTGCTCCAGACATCACTGTAGCAAAACCCATATCTTAATACCGTTTCAATGCCTYATCCGTGTATGATTAGAACATAGATAATCTATCTGATTATCAAATCATTCGCTTCCTCCAGCAAATGACCATGGTGGCAAATGCCTGTAAAACCCAGATAGGAACCGAGGATAGAGCTATAGCTGAGCTCCTTATCGCCGATTTCTCTAGCCAACTAAAAGGTTAGTGGGATTACTATCTCATTTCTCAACAGTGGCAAGATATACTTAATGTTGTTAAGACTGATGAAGTTGATAACTTCATCGTAGAAGCCAATGGCCAATCTATTTCAGATGTCGTATCAACTATAATCCTTTCGATCTCCCTCCATTTCATTGGAGATCCATCACATCTCAAAGATAAAAATGCCGAATTATTATCCAATCTTAGATGCAGGAAACTTAGTGAATTTCAGTATTATAAAAATACTTTCCTCACTAGGCTTTTGCTTAGGGAAGTTTCAAATCAACTATTTTGGAAAGAGAAATTCCTTGCAGGTCTACCTCATCTCTTAGGAGAAAGAGTTAGGAATAAACTCCGTGAAGAAACAATAGGAAAATCATTCCTTATCACCAGTTCATCTTTGGAGAACTAATTAGTCAAATCAATAAAAAAGGTCTAAAATTGTGTCAAGATATAAAGCTTCAACAATCCCTGAAAAGAGAACTCAAATAGTCTAAAAAGGAGATAGGAGACTTCTGTAGACAGTTTGAAAATCTTCTTGGAAAATCCTTCCATTACAATGGCAATTGCAGTAAACTATCTTCATCTAAATCCCCTAGGAAATCTTATCATACCAAATTTTTKAAAATATCCAAAAAAGTCGTCTTACGATAAAAAACCTAAACCTCTATCAAATCTCGAAGATGTTAAATGTTTTAAATGTCATAAAAAAGGGCATTATTCAAAATACTATAAATTCTCTAAAAAACTTAATGAACTCCATTTAGATCCAGAAATTGATGAGAAAGTTGCAAATATTCTAATTTCTTTTGATTCTAATTCTACATCTTCTGAATCTTCTGAAAAAGTCCTTCAAATTAATGAAATTCACACTTCATCATCTTCTAAAAATCCCGAATCTTGTGATTGTTCTTTAAATGTTCTTACTAAAGAACAAGAAACTCTTTTAGAAATGTTGAATATATTTCTGATCCCGTTTTACAAAAATAATATTTAGAAAAAATTTTAGGATCAATTTCTAATGAAAAACCTCCTCCAAAACCTTCTATTCTTCCATTTACGTCCACAAATACATATGATTTAACAAATATTCTTAAAAAATCTAAAAAGGAATCCTCTATTTCGATTTCCAGCCTTTAGCAAGAAATTAAAACGATTCAATTGATCTTGGATGGCTCTAGAAAATTCTAATTTATTATCTCTAATTGTTTTAAAAAAATAATATTTAGAAAAAATTTTAGGATCAATTTCTAATGAAAAACCTCCTCCAAAACCTTCTATTCTTCCGTCTACATCCACAAATACATATGATTTAACAAATATTCATAAAAAATCTAAAAAAGAATCCTCTGTTTCGATTTCCAGCCTCAGCAAGAAATTAAAACGATAAAACAAGAAATAAAAGATTTAGAAGAAAATCAAAAGCAAGATTTTGCTGTCATTCAAATTCTTCTTTCAAAACAAAATGAAAACTCCTCATCTGATTCAGAACCAGATGAACCATTAAAGCTCCAAGTTAAATACAAGACTAAAGCTTCAATTATTCATTCTGATATCTCTATAAAAACTCCATTTGTGGTAGTTAATGATATCTGTCATCCAATAATATTAAGAACACCATTCCTAACATTGAATACTCCCTATAAGGTAAATTCCGAATGTATTTATTTTAAAACTAAAAATACTAGTCTAGCTTTTCCTTTCTTAGAAAAACCTCAGACAAAAAATCTAAATCTCATCAAAGCATATTTTGTTTATAAAGATTAGATTAATGCTTTATCACTTAGCAAAAATTTTCAATTAAAAGAATTCAAAAAAACCTTGTTTCATCTAGGGATAGATGAGACACTTAGAACACCTAGAATTCAATCAAAAATTTCAAAACTCCAATCTTCTTTTGAAATAGAGCTTTGTTTTGACCTTTCAAATGCCTTATGGGCTCGAAACAACATATCGTTGACTTTCCAAATTCTCCAACTGCTCCAGATATCACTGTAGCAAAACCTATATCCCAATACCATTTCAATGCCTCATCCGTCTATGATTGGAACATAGACAATCTATCTAATTATCAAATCATTAGCTTCCTCCATCAAATGACCATGCGGCAAATGCCTATAAAACCCATATAGTAATCCCACCAACCTTTTAGTTAGCTAGAGAAACCAGCAATAAGGAGGTCAGCTATAGTGCTATCCTCGGTTTCTATCTGGGTTTTATAGGCATTTGTCGCCATGGTCATTTGCTGGAGGAAGCTAGATTTGATAATTAGATAGATTTTCTATGTTCCAATCATAGACGGATGAGGTATTGAAACGGTATTGGGATATGAGTTTTGCGACAATGATATCTGAAGCAGTTGGGGAATTTGGAATAGGAATGATAGATGACTGCCAAGTCATGGATTGATGCTAGGAATTGATGTGGATTTAGGTTGGAATTTTTCCAATGTTTGATCAGTGTCTGAAGAAGAATTTTCTTTAGGACATTAACCTTATTGGATTCAGAAGTAGAATCTGGAATTATTTTTTACTAGAGGCAGGGGATAAGTCTATATGTATGTATGTATGTATATATATATATATATATATATACACATATCAGGGGGCCTAACAACCCTAACGACGTTAGGTTAAAGAAGATCACAAAGTTTTCTTCTATCGGTGCAGTAACTAAAACAAAATCTGGCAAGATGACTGTCCAAATATTTATCATTTTAAAGATAATGAAGTATGCATAATTCTTTCGGCCTAACAAAGCGTCATGAAAACATAAAATTAAATATCCAGATAAGACATAGAAAATTCTTATATTTTAATTACAAAAGAAAGGGTCCAACATGCTTTCATACCTTTTCCCCCGCTTTGACCAATATATCCCCTAGTATCTGACCAAACCTTTAACAGGCATTTTGGCCCTAACCTGATATCCTCAAGCAACTTCCCTTGTCGCTCCTTTAGAATAATACTCATAGCCTATTTTCATTTTCTACCTCCAGGTGTAAGGTTTTAAAGATAGTGAAAAATGTAGAATATTCTTTTGTAAGTAACAAAGAAAATCTGCTAAGTTTGGATGGATATTTAGAAACGAACTTCTATATCTTCAAAAGTATATAACAAGAAAGGTTTTTTACATACGAGAGAGGCTCGATTCTTATCGATGCCTTCTACAAACTGAATAACCTCTATTTATACTATTTGATGGACCTCAAAATCGGCAATTTTACATTGTATAAGTACGATAATTGTAGGTGCAATCATATCATTGTTGTCTTGAGCCATTAGTGATCTTTGAATCTTCTCTGGGTAGGGTCACATCAGTTTGTAGTGGTCTCATATCTATTTGAGAATTCAATCAGTCACTTTCTAATAAGCATTGCGCTAGACAGGTGCATCTTCTTTTTCCTTTTCTAAAGAATAGGCTGGACACTTATTCTTGATATGTTTCCTAAACTGACATAATTTGGCTTGAGCTTGCAAATTGGACTTGATTATTCTTTTATTGATGAATTTGATTTTTGTCTCAAGATAATTATATGTTGCAGGAGGTGTGACCTTTGCAAGTGAAATGATTACTGATAAGTGCATTTTCTTTCCTCTATTCATGTGAAATATTTTTTGATAAGTTATTAAGAAGAACAWATAACTCTTCCATTATCAAGTTTTGATATTCTTCTGTAGGTAGYAGAGTATCTATTAGATATTTTTYGCTATTTATCTTTAGACCTTTTTGAGGTCTTAGCGAAACATTCTCATAAGCAGTTTTAGAACCATCTTGCTCATGACATTGATCAATAGTCTTTCTTTCGATAGAAGAAGAACTATCTATTTTTCCAAATTCAATTTTGCTGTGATAATCTTGGATTGTCTTGTTGGCAATTTCATAATTGCCAATCTTGGCATTGATCATCTTACATTCAGATAGAAGTAAATGTGCAACTTTTTTAGCCATTCCAAGAAGATTAGAAATATAAATAATATAAAAAATGTTATCTTTTATAAAGACAACTTGTTTATACAAATCTTTCTGTAAATCAATAATGTTTTTCATGAATTCTGCCATCTCCATCATGAAATCTGCTAAAATATTTTTGTTAGATTCAATAATTTTCATATCAAAAGAATATTCAAACAAAAGCGTTTGCCATCTAATAAATCGTTTTACTTGGATTTTGAAGGTAAAATCATTTTGAATAAAAGCTTTTACGTGAGTATTATCTATCCTTAACAAAAATATTTTAGGTAATAAAAAGTAATATAGTTTTTGACAACTTTTACTACTAACAATTTTTTTTTTTTCATTTATATGAGATCTAGATTGAGTATCATTAAATGTGCCAGAACATTATCCACACAGACTTTGTCACACCCCCAGATTAGGAACCTTATCCTAACCCGGGAATGTCACCATTTACTCACTTACACGAATTTATAGAAACTCAAAAGAATTATCCCAAATAAGAAATTCTCAACAATCATCCTAGTCAGCAACCATCTTAATTCATGACATTCATTTACATTAACTTTAGGGTATCTTGATTTGCCCACGAGCGACCTCCTCGTCCCATTTGGTTACACATCATCTGAAATAAAAATTAGGGAAAGGAATGAGCTAAAAAGCCTAGTAAGTAAACCTCATGCATGAATGCATAACATGTCCTACAAAACCTTAGAAACATTTACATAACAAATCTCTTTACAAAACCTTCCCTTTCAAAATGTATAACTTTTAAAACATTCCATTTCATTTCATTCGTGAGCTCACTAGAGTGTAACGCCTAGCCATTAGGCTTGCAGTAGGCCATTCTTATTTGGAACTTTATTACATTCTTCACCTCCCCGAGGTGAATCATGTCCTACCCTTCCCGAGGGTACRGTCAGGAGCACCGATCCCTCACACCCCATTTCCCACTCACATCCTTCATGGCCAAGTTTACACTCCTTTCCGAAAACTTTAACATTTTCCTTTAAAATTTCATTTCCTAAACCATTTAGTTTCTAAGTGTGTGAATGGCTCATGCCAAATGTGATGTAGAATTCTACTACATGCTCATGACATGAAATACATAAAACCTTATGTAACATAACATTCGACAAATAGTACAAGATATGAAACATGATAACATATCATTTGATATAAAAGTGATACACGATATGAACATTTTAACATTCCACACAATTACACACATCAATATACAATCTTATACACAACATATTAGAGCAATTAAAAGAGTTCAATTACATTCATTTATAACRTTAATGAGATGGGAGGATTACTTACATACACATTCAATTCATGTAAGAAGATTCAATCATAATAACAACACACTTAAATCACCACTAAATGAGAGTGACAGTATTTACTTACCTGGAATCCTTTACGTTAAAAGTTTCTTATTTAAATCTCCAAGTAAAATCCTTCGACCGTTCTCATTAGGGCACTCAAATCAACCATTTAAATCATAAAGTCCAAGAGTCTCAGGAATGATTTTGGGTCGTTGGGCTTCAGGTGTCAGGCGTCTGGGCGTCGGTGTGCCTGGGTGTTGGTGCGCCTAGGCGTCAGGCGCGCTTAGGCGTTGGTGCCCCTGGGCGCTGGGCATTGGGCCCCTGGGCGCTGGGTGCCTGCGCTTGCTGGAAGCCGACGATCAGCAAGTAAGAATGTAGCCCCTCAGCTATCGCTAGTCCGCGCACTCTCTCAGGGCGGAATGAAGGCGGCAAGCTGCCAAAGATGGACGACGGGCAGCAACCCACAATCTAAGAGAGTGGTACAGCAGAGCGGACGTCCAGATCAGGTCATGAGGGAGGAAGAAGTGGGAAGAGACAGTAGATTCTGGAAGAGATGGCACGGACTATCGACGAGCAGGTGAGCAACCGATGCATCGGCAACTCTAGATCTGAGGCTTCGATTGGCTATGCGTGCAAATCTAATGGTGCTTGGACCGACGAGTAGCATCGGTTGTGCAAATCTTGGTTAAGTAGAACGACGACCGTCGAGCAGCAAAATCGGCGGCCGCCCACTATGAGCGACCCCGTCGAACAACAAAGTTCGACATCTCTCCCGAGCAGCTAACCAATTTGGTCAAGAGGGTATGCCGTGAGCAGATTCGRTGCAAACCACAGCACTRATGTGTGGGAAATAGCGTACAACAGCGATAGYGACGATCTGTGCAGCATTAGCAGAGAAGGAGTGGTGGCGGCTACGAGAAGAGAAGAAGAAGAGGCAGCTGTGTGCGACGGGGAGGAGTTTTCAAGAATGCGGCAGCGGTTAGGGTTTGGTTTGGGCGGTGGCGACATGATGAGGAAGAAGAAGAAGGAGATTCTAGGGTATTTAGGTTTTTCTCTTTGGGCCTTTCCATCCRCAATTAACTCTAATACATTAAATTAAATTCTATGGGCTTTTCTTTCGATAAAAATCTAATTTTTYGAATGAAATCGAATATGCCCAACGAGTGGAGCCTCTAACCAAACGAGGACCCTAATCTGACAAACACAATAATTTCGCACTTATTAACGTATAAATAAAACACTAACCACAGAAAATTTTATCGAACCCTAGTTGGTTCATAGATTCGCACGATCAAACGAAAAATCCATGAAAAGAAATCTCGGGTGTTACAGACTCTCTCCTATTCTTTCTTTATCTGTAATCTACATTTTTTAATATTTCACTCCAACAATGTTCGAGGCATYTGTTTCTAGAATTATGTTATCATCATCTCTAAGTAGCTGTAATTTTGGAAGATTTTGACAATTTTATTTAGTTCTTTTTACCTAATCTTCTAGGTAAAGATTAAATTCAATTATCTTGTTCTTTTTTAGTAATTCCTGAAAAGACGTTCTCATAAGTGTCAAGTTATGGATAAAATCTGAGGCATAATTTAGAATACCTAAAAAATATTGTTCTTGCTTTTTATCTTGTAATCTATCTGGAAAGGCTAATTTTTTTTTCTAATATATATGGTTTTGTAGTTTTATTCCCTTTCCATCTATTTGCATACCTAAGAATTCTATTTCACCTTGTAGTGATTTAGCTTTTCTTTCTGGGAGTGTTAATCTATCTAAATGTTTTAGATGAGAAGTAATATCATCAAATGGTACATATATATCATCGCCATGCACATAAATAAAGTCATATATTTAAAAATATTATCCATTTTTAGCTGAAATGTCTGTGGAGCATATTTTTTTGTCCATAAGGCATAACTAACCATTCATACTGTCCTTTTGGGGTAGAGAAAATAGTATAAGCAATATTATCTTTATGCATCTTAATTTGTCAAAATCTACTTTTACAATTAAATTTAGAAAATAATTTTCTTCTCTCTAGTCCAGTTTATCAAGCTTTCTTTATGAGGGAGAAAATATCCATCAAATACTATATTATCATTTAACTGGCTTTATTTCTAACTATCTATGCATCCACTTACCATGAAGGCTAGCGATTCTCATAGGTGTCATACTAATTAGCTTATTTTTATCTTTCATTTCTAATTTTGTTTCTATCTGATTTTTACCCTAAAATTGTAAAGGATTTTCTGAGTAGCATAATTTCAATTTATTGGTAATTTGATCCATATAAGACTCTAATGGTTTAAAATGATACTACAATGAGGGAGTTCCTTAAGAACAAAATGATTTTTCTTTATAACCTATACCACCATATTGGGCTGTGCGTGATTTAAACCGTATAGAAAAGGCTTTTCCATAGGCCTTTTAAGGCATTTGATTACTATCAAATGTCTACTAGGTGTCTTAAAAGTAATCAAATATAATGTAATATCGAAAGTAACCTTATGAAATAATTGAATAAAATTATTTTCAAGTAAAATACCAGTTCCTCTATTATAATAATAGAAAGAAGGACATTTAATTAAAAGTGATCCTAGTGTAATTATTGGCTGTTTAATTCCTTTATTACATTTAATAAGGTGGTTAGAAATATCTCTTCCTTTTATAGGGTTCAAATCTTTATGATATTCTGGGGCAAAACAGTCAGAATTACATAAGCAGGATCTTGATCCACTAACAGTACAGAGTGCAAATTATTATGCCTTACGCATGGAGGTAGTAAATGAAACCAAGCTGTGTTGAGGTTTCCTGAAGGAATGACAAGGGAAGTTACCTAAGGATATCAGGTTAGGGCTGAAATGCCTATTAAAAGTCTCATCAAATACCCAGAGATATATTAGTCAAAGCGGTTATAAAGGTGTTGGACCCTATATTTTATAATTAAAATAGAAGAATTTGCTATGTCTTATCTGGATATTTAGAATTAAGCTTACTTCATTATCTTCAAAATGATAAATATTTGGATAGTCATTTTGCATGATCTTGTTTTAATTGTTGTATAGATAGAAGAAATCCTTGCGATAATTTTTGACCTAATGTTGCTAGGGTCATTAGGCCCCTGGATTAGAGCCTTGACAATAGATTATAATATATATATCCAAATAAATAATCTAAGTTTAAATGAAGAAGAAGAATATATTTCTGATGAAGATCTTTTAGAATTTGAAAATAGATACGCTAAATAGTGGGATCGTGATGCTCCTATTATATTTCATAATGAAAATAACTCTATATACAATGATGATTGTCATTATAAGTCACCTTAAAAATGGATTGTACTATATGTGATAAAATATTTGAAGAGAATAAGATAATAGACAAGTATGTAGAAAACTTTGAAGCTGAAAAAGATTATTATTGGCATAGATATGAGTACTTAAGAGTTACTGAAGTACATTTAGTTACAAGAGTTAAATGAAATTAAAAAATTATGAAAAAAAGATAATCCTATGACAAGTAGATATGATAATACCATAATGAAACATTTAGTTAATATAAAAATTCCAGAATGTTATAAACGAATAATTTAAGATGGTAGATTCAGATTATGACAAAATGAATATAGATAATTTAATTACTAAGGTAGGAGACTTAGATTTAAATGAAAATGGGGATACTTTTATTAATCTTAAAACCTGATCCAATAATTAAAGAGATATAAATTGGAATCCTTATATGAATGATATACCTAGCATTAGTGATAGAGCTCCATCAAAAGAAATGGATGGGATAAGCTAGCTAGAGGATAGCAGGGATAAGTTCTCTAAAATCTAGAAGCTCATACACCTATAGAAGAAATAAAAAATGAATTGATAAATCCATTTGGAATATATTTAGATTTAGACTGTGTTAGTAATACCAAAGAAGCTATTGATAAATGGGAAACAACTACCAAAATAATGGTTTCTGTTAACGAAATGGATTATGATACTACTAAATAAATACCTTATTGAACGAAGTTTAGTTAATAGTGCATTAAGATTTGGCAACATTTAAGTGAAGATGCTGGAAATATGATATTTAATACTCGTGACAATTTTGCAAATTTAATATCTAGGGCTACAGTGGCTTTAAGATTAGAATTTCAAGGAGCAGGGAACGTAATAAAAGATCCAGCTACGATAAATAAATATGATATGACACTTCTTAGATTGCAATTTGATATGTGTGAAATAGAAAGATATATTTGTATATTTCAAGATTATTACTATCACATATATAATAGAGTTACAAATACTCAAAGTAATGTGCCAATGTTCTATACTAAGACTCCAGATCCTAGGGGAAAGAAATTGATAGATACTTATAACATAGGTACTTATGATACTTTAGGGAAAAGGATAACTCATTTAAAAGATAAAAATGACTGAATGGTGTGGAGATGCTATATTAGAAAAGTTAACTAAGGACTAAGAAAGAGAATTTCTTTATGTTGCGATAATACTAAAATATCTTTTATGGTTGGTTGTGATAGTCCATATTACTATAATAAGATAAAAGAAAATTATGAAAAAGAGAAAAATATTTTAGAAAAAATATTTTAAGAAAAGAAAGGCAAGATACTATAAGAAGAAAGGATACCAAAAGACTAAGCAACCTTCTTATAAAAGAAAAAAAATGATAAAAAGGACCCTAAAACCTGTAATGTTATTATTGTCATGAGATAGGGCATTATGCTAATGGATGTGCTAAAAAGGTTGAGAAAAATAAAAAGAAAATAGAAATAGTTGAAGATATTGAAAACTTAATACAACAAGGTGAATTTATACAAATAAGCATTTCTGAAGGCATAGATTCTGAAGAAAGTAGTATACAAACTTATACATAATACACTTGATCTTCTTGTGAAAATTGAGTAAAAAGGAAATAATTGAAGCGATCACTTCAGAACCTATAATAATAATACCTAAAAATATCAGGCTGAATACAAGCAAGAAATATTAATACATAAAAGAAAATTAAAACAAATTCAAAAGGAAAAAATTTTTTTATCTACTTATTCTGGATTTAGGAGAAATTTACTTGAAAATCTTGGGATAAAATCTAGAAAACATCATTTGTTTTTTGGATTAAATATACATGAAACAGCTTTAGAAGTGAAGCAAATCTAACTTCCAATAAAATAAGGACACTTCTATTATCTAAAAAAGATATTCAAGATAAATTAAAGAAAATTAAATCAGGAATAAGAAATACATTAGTTTCGATACATATAGGAGCCATATAGATAATTATAAAATTAACATTTAAAGAAGGATTAGATACACTTATTGAACTTGTGATAATGGATAATAGAATCCAAAATAGAGTAGAAGCTTGTTTAGGAATTCTTAGAGGAAATTTACAATATAGAGAACTAAAATTCAATAGTTATCCTCGAATTTCTTATCATCTTCGAGATGAAGATTTTGATACAACTCTAAGAATAATACAATATTTTAAAAGAAAAGAATTTTTTCACCGAAATAATAGACCTTATTTGATAACTTATATGATTTTTATGCAATACCTAATATCCAAAATTCAGGTGTTTTGAAATAAAAGACACTATAGAATTTTCTTATTTATTTAATGAGGTAAGTAAGATACAAACACCTAGTCTTCCTAGACTGCTAGAAATGGAAGAAGTTCCCTTACAATTAGATTACAGCCAAAACCTTTAAGATAAGAGATAGAGTACCACCTCGATTATTATTTACCAATACAGAAGTTTTCTGTAAACCTACTAAAAGATCTATTTCTCACAGATATAACTTACCTGTAATAGCAAAAGACGATTCCTTGAGAAACTATAAGATAAATGGAGAATATTTTGATGGCTCAAAAATCTATAGAGTTAATATACTCATAGACACCGGAGCTAATGGAAATTATATTAGTAATAAACTATGTCACAATCTAGATACGAACTCCAAGATATTGATCAATATACTAATTTTAATGGAAAAATACATGAAATAGATGAGGCCTTAGAAACTATACTAAAATTTGGAATGAGACTTTTCCTGTTAGATTATTAATAGAAAGTGAAGGATATAATGATACATTAGAAATAATGTTAGAGATAATATTCTTCGATAATGTACAACCTTATCAGATTACTCCATATGGACTTAGAATAACTTATAATAATAAAATCATCTATATACCTCGATGAAGATTCCTTATAGTATATATATTCTTAGTGGAACTACTTATATAGACTACGAAGCAAAATATTTTGTAGCCTATATTGATAGTAGATCAGGATCATGCTTATATTTTCCCGCAGAATATCATCAAGATTTAAACCTTATAAAAGGAAGAGATATTTCTAACCATCTTATTGAATGTAATAAAGTAATTAAACAATCGATAATTATACTAGGATCAATTTTAATTAAATGTCGTCCTTTCTATTTTTATAATATAGGAACTAATATTTTACTTGGAAATAATTTTCTTCAATTATTTCACAAGGTTACTTTCAATACTAAAATATATCAAATTACTTTTACAACACCTTGTAGACATTTGATAGTAATCAAACACCTTAAAAGGCCTTAATTAGATCGAGTAAATCCCCCCATAGTTCTCCAGCCTTTATGGTAAGAAACGATGCAGAGATAGTTAGAAATAAAGCCGGTTAAATGATAATACAGTGTTTGATAGATATTTTCTTCCTCATAAAGAAAGCTTGATAATCTGGACTAGAGATAAGAAAATATTTCTAAATTTGATTGTAAAAATGGATTTTGGCAAATTAAGATGCATCAAGAGAGTATTCCTTATAATGCCTTTTCAACCCCACAAGGACAGTATGAATGGTTAGTTATGCCTTTTGGACTAAAAATACTCCATAGATATTTCAACGAAAAATGAATAATATTTTCAAAGATTATAACTTTATTTATATGTTTGTTGATGACATATTGGTACTATCTAATGATATTACTTCTCATCTAAAAACATTTAGATATTTTTGCTGATTTATGAATCCAAAATGGATTAGCACTCTTAAAAAGAAAAGCTAAATTACTACAAGATGAAATAGAATTCTTAGGTATTCAAATAGATGCAAAAGGGAATAAAACTGCGAAACTGTATATTAGAGAATATTTTCAACCTTTTCAGATTCGATTACAAGATAAAAGGCAAGTATAAAATTTTTTAGGTATTCTAAATTATGCCTCAGGTTTTATCCACAACTTGAAACTTTTAAGAAAGCCTTTTAAGGAAATTACTAAAATAGAAAAAGATATTTGAATTTAATCTTTACCTAGAAGATCAGATAAAAAGAATTAAAGATAAGTATAAAAATCTTCCAAAATTACAGCTACCTAGAGATGATGACGACTTAATTCTAGAAATAGATGCCTTCGAACATCGTTGGAATGGCATATTGAAAAAGGTAGATTATAATATAGATAAAAGAAAAATAGGAGAAAGTCTCTGTAGATATTGTTTTGTCACATTTAATGGTACTCAATCTAGATATCATAAAAATGAAAAAGAATTAGTAGCAATAGTAAAAAGTTGTCAAAAACTGTATTACTTTTTACTACCTAAAAGATTTTTGTTAAGGACAGATAATACTCAGGTAAAAGCTTTTATTCAAAATAATCTACCTTCAAAACTTGAGTATAAACGATTTGTTAGATGGCAAACTCTTTATGTTTATACGAATCTCTCATTTGCAAAATATAATAAGAAAACAAGAGAAATATGCAACAAAGTATTAATCTTATAAATTTGATAAGACAAATGTTACAATCTCTAAAATGTTCTTGTGGTAAGAATTCAATCCGTTGATTCTTCTCTTTGAAAATTTTCTGAGGGCTTCATAGGTTGAGCTTAAGATTGGAGAGAAATTTAGTGCTCTTTCTTCTAAGCTTCTCACAATTATTGGACCTTAATATGAATTTCTAGACCTCTTCTGCTTTGGCCTCTATTTATATGCAAAGTGAATTGATTTGATTGGTCAAAGTCATATCTAGAAGCGATGTGGCATTACGTAATTTGCCGAGCTACATCTTGACTTCCATTGGTTGAACCTTGTCATCCTTGATATGTGTCGGTGGCTTATTGGTCAAGATGTCAAATACTTTCCAATTTCAATTAAGCATTTAAAATTACTCTTAATTATTTAAAAAATATTATAGAGATTTAATTTAATTAAAATTCTTATATCTATAAATTACCGCTTGGAACTTGGTCATGGGTACAACTCGAAGGTAGGTTTCAAGTAGACAAGTTCCAACCAATTTACTCCATTTGGGTCAACATCGCAAGTTAAATAACTGGGGTTATTTTCCTTGGACAATATTTTAGATACTTGGGCCACCTTCATTCTTCAAATAGTGAGCTTTTTTCTTTCTTCAATTTATTAGTGTGGCCCCCTTTTTCTTCAATTTATTAGGCCCATTCTTCTTCCTTTATCCTTTTTGGGTTGGACCTTACCTTTTCCTTTTCTTTTTGCTTTCTTTGAAAACTGTATCTAATTTCAGATAATCCAACATTGCCTTTCATAATTTAAATTAGGGTAGATTTATAGAGAATAAGATCAATTTTCTATTTCGATTAGGCTTAGGATTTTCATATAATATATATAGATTATTTAATTTCGACGAAATATGAAATTGATTATATATATCTATATAATGTATAATAGGAGTTATTTTCAGAGTCAACATTTTGGTCCAAATGAGTTGGTTTGTGATTTGGTGTTCAAGGAAAGAGCTTATTTTGACCTATCTTCATATGTGAGTTCTTATGTAAGAGACTTAAAATCCTAATCTAAACGTATCTTATATATTGAAGTTGTGATAAAACTCGTTTTCCTAATTCTAGCACAACTCCCTTTTCTTACTCAATCTAATTTATAATCTAAATCCTAATCTAAACTTATCTTACATATTGAAGTTGTGATAAAATTTGTTTTCCTAATCCTATCACAACTCTCTTCTCTTTTGCCTATATATACATATTAATCACATGAGCTTCTCCCTTTACCTCTTCATTGCATTGCCAACTTTGATACATTGGTAAATCTTTTTATATGTTTTATTTCTTCTTTGATCTTACCTAATTCTTCTATCTTAATATAGGACTTGTTCTTGTGCTTGAGGAATTTGAGAGGACATCCCAACTATAGGAGCCAAAAAAGATAAAGAATAGTATGCTTCCATCTTTTTCCCATAGTGAACACCTTTGTTTTCTCTTTTTTTTTTTTTGAATAATTTAGTTGCTGATTTTCATCTCTTTTCTCTTTTTTTTTCTATTTTACTGCTTTTTTTTGCTTTCCTTTTTTTTTTTTTGCCTTCTCCTACATTTCTTCTTTTCCTCTATGGTCGGCTTCCCTTTTTATTTGCTCTTGTTTTGCACCCTCCACCGCCTTTTTTTTTTTGTTTTGGCCTTTTCCCTTTTCGGGCCTGTTGGAAGCTCAGCCTAGTCCACCTTTTTCTTGTTTGTGGTTGTTTTGTATTTTTTCTTTTGGCCTATGTTCTCTCTTTGTGGCTAGTTGGACAAATGGCCCAACCCATTTTTGTTGTTTGGCCTTTCCTCTTTTTTTTTTTTTTTTTTTGTGTTCATTGGCCCATGTCTTTTCTTTTGTGGGCCGACTAGACAAAGCCCAAATGCATGGCTTGGGCCTTATTAGCTTACCATTGCAAGCCGATTGAAAGTACAATCGAAACCTAGTGCCCCATTTTGGATGTGTAGCTCTCTTCAGCCCTCTTCACTTTGCTGGTCGATGGCGATGGCTTTGAGTTGCAGCAGGGGCTTTTGATTTTTGACAACAGTGTTCAGAGTTTGCAGCAGTGGTCATGGATAGTGATGGCAACGAGCTTTCTGCTTTTTGTTTGTCAGCTGCGAGCTTTGCGGCAGTGGCTCACTGTGTAACACCCCTAGATCAGAAAATATCCTAATCTGAGAATGTCATCGACTTAATTCTCATATATTTAAAGTTTCAGYGAAAGCTTTTGAAAATAAACTAATAAAATTTAAATGTTGAAAAAGTTCATAAATAAATAGAAAATTTAATTAATAGAACGACTCTTAGGTATTAAAGTCTGTTCCCAAACTGGGTGAGCTACTAAACTCAATAAGTAAATATAGGGTGAGCTACAATAAGGAAATATGGGGTGAACTACTGAGTTCAGTAAGTAAATCTCATGCATGAATGCATGTGTCATGCACTATATGTTATGAAATTCAAAAATTCGTTTTGCTAAAACTTTCCAAAAATTTTCTTTTCACCAAAACTTTCCAAATATTTTTATATCATAAAATCGTGAGCTCACTTGGGGTTACACGTAGCCATTAAGCTCCACAGTGGACAATTATTATTTGAAATCTGGTCACATCTACTTGTAGAACCGCAAAGCGGTTAACATTATTTTAAGTTTTTCTGAGCATCACCTCATAAGAGGTGAATAATACATGAATTCCCTACCCTACAAGAGGGTTAGGTCGGGTGTGCCGGTTCCCCATGCCGCATTTCCCACTCACACTTTTCATGGTCTAGGCTTTGCACCCTTTTTCAAAATTCTTTACATTTGAAAATCATTTAACACAAAAATCACATCTTTCCAAATCTTCATTCCTCAAAACATTTACTCTCCCAAACTTCATCCTTTAAAACATTTTGTTTTTTGAAGGTATGATTATGTCCATGCCAGAGAATGTGCAACTATTACAAACTACATGCTCATGATCATAGACCATATGAACTCTTAATTTAAAATTCTAATATGACAATGAGTAGTAAATTCACATACTGAAAATAATATCACATTATAACACATAACATCAATTATCAATTCACATTCAATTCACATAAGAAGATTCAATTATAATAACAACATACTTGCACATAACTAAATGAGAATGTTGCAATTACTTGCATACTTCAATATCCATTATGAATTCACATCCAATTCATTTAGAGATTCGAACATAATAACAACACACTTGCATCATAACTAAATGAAAATGTCAGAATTTACTTACATACTTCAATATCCATTATGAATTCACGTTTCGATTCACATAGAGATTCGATCATAGCAACAACACATTGCATCATAACTAAATGGAATTGTCAGAATTTACTTACATGCTTCGATATCCATTATGAATTCACATTTCGATTCACGTTAGAGATTCGATCATAGTAACAACATACTTGCATCATAACTAAATGAGAATGTTGCAATTTACTTACATACTTCAATATCCATTATGAATTCACATTCAATTCATATAGAGATTCGATCATAATAACAACATACTTGCATCATAACTAAATAAAAATGTCRAAATTTACATACATACTTCAATATCCATTATAAATTCACATTCAATTCACGCARAGATTCGATCATAATAACAACAAACTTGAATCATAACTAAATGAAAATTTATGAGTTTACTTACCTACTTCAATATCCATTATGAATTCACATTTTGATTCACATAGAGATTCGATCATAGTAACAATACACTTACATCATAACTAAATAAAAATGTCACAGTTTACTTACATACCTCAATATTCATTATGAGTTCACATCCAATTCGCATAGAGGTTCAATCATAGTAACAACACACTTGCATCATAACTAAATGAAAATGTCGGAATTTACTTACACTTCAATATCCATAATGAATTCAAAATTCAATTCACATAGTGATTCGATCATAATAATAACACACTTGCATCATAACTATATGAAAATGTCAGAATTTACTTACTTGTAGTCCGTAGTAAATTTGTTTATTTTAAGTCGCTGGTGGGGTGCCTTGGTTGCCCACAACGTCAATGTGCCACATAGTATCTTAATATTATTACACAAAGAATATTCATTTGAAACTTATTTAATCAAATACATTCATTTAATAAAGGTGTTTACTGTTAATACCTTCATCATTTTTCCTATAGTGACCTTAACCAATAATTTCTTAAGATTAATTTCCATGTCAATAAATCGAACTACTAATAGTACAATTTAATTTCATGACTCATAATTTATTCTTAAAATAACAATAATAATCGTAATCACAATATATATTATTTTATAATACAAACCCTAAATTTCATCCTAAATTATATTCCAACATATTTCTAGAATTATATCCTCCTTTTACTTAATCGTACTAACTTAAATTTCAATTAAACATATTCCATATTTTTCCTTAATTATTATTATATAATAAAAAACATAGGCCATTCTCTTCATTTAAGTGAAGAAACTAATGATTCACCTTGAATCCCAAACCTTAGGTGTGGTATCGAGTCTAAGATGTAATGGCAGCAATCATGCTCGAGAAAGAAATATGGCCGAGCATGCGAAAGGCAATTCTGGTCGTGCATGTGCTCCATGCGCATAACTGGCTCAAGACGGCCTAGGGCGCCTGGTCGCTTGGTCCCCTAGGTCGCCTGGGAGCCTGGGGCGTCTCCTTCTGCAGCAGGTGAGCAGTACTTGGTCCAGGTGACTACTGATGGCAGCGGCATCTGGATGAGCTGGAACAAGTCTCCGAACTACTGCTAGTTCGAACACCTTTTTGGACGGGGCGGCTGGAGCGGAGAGCTTCTAGCGCGGCAAGCGTGTAATACTCGAGATTTAGTTTCTGTTTTTCTTTTTGAAGCTTTATAGTCATCTATATCGAGTTGTGTATATATATTTTGATAGCTAACTTAACCTAACTAAAATTTCTTACATGGGCCATTTTTGTTACTTAATCTACTAATCCATAAATTATATTCTATTATTGTTCCTCTGGTCCAAAATTGTGAGTATGTTTATTTAAAGGTGAAATTTTATCACTTTACTTTAATTAGAAGTCTTAATTAATTAATTTAGACTTGACCCGTTAGAGCCCGTCCTCTTCTTATTCAAATCTAAAAYTGGATTTGGACTTCGATTTTGGGCCAGAGGAAAACTAATAGATTTTAATTTAGTTGGGCTTAGTTGGTTAAGTAATAAAAATGGCCCACGAAGAAATTTTAGTTAGGTTAAGTTAGCTTTCAAAATATATATACACAACTCGAAAAAGATGACTATTAATCTTCTTCTTTAAACATAAAACCTAACCCCCCCTCACCACCGCTACCTCCTCCCTCTGCCCTCATCGATGCCGGCCTTCCCTCTCTCTCTCTCTCTCTCTCTCTCCCCTCTTCTCTACTGATGCTGAATGCCACTTCATCTCCTCCATTCTCGTCAAGCGACTAGCGACTAGGCGCCCCAACACCCCGATGTCCAAATGCTCAGGTGCCCAAGGGACCAGGCGACCAGGTGCCCAAGCAACTAGGCGCCGTGCGCTGTTCACCCGAGTCAGTAGCGCACGCGCAGCACGTGCACGACCAGGACCGTCGTTCGCATGCCCGAAGCTTATTTCTTTCCCGAGCATGATTGACGCCATTACATCTTAGACTTGATAGCACACCTAATGTTCGGGATTTGAGGTGAATCGTTACTTTCTTTATTTAAATTAACCGAATGGCCTAGGTTTTGTATTATGTAATAATAATTAAAAAATAAATATGGAATACATTTAATATGAAATTTAAGTTTGTATGATAAAGTAAAAAGGCGGATATAATTCTAGAAGTATATTGAAATATAATTTAGGGTGTAATTAGGGTCTGTATGATAAAATAACGTATATTGTGATTACGATTATTATTGTTATTCTAAGAAAAAATTAGGAGTCATGAAATTAAATTGTACTATTAGTAGTTGGATTTTTATTGACATGGATATTCATCTTGAGAAATTATTAGTTAAGGTCACCGTAGAAAAAATAATGAAGGTATTAACAGTAAACACCTGTGTTAAATGAATGTGTTTGGTTGAACAAGTTTCAGATGAATATTCTTTGTATAATAATATTAGGATACTGTGGCACATTAACGTTGTAGGCAACCAAGGCACCTCGCTAGCGGAAGTAAACAAATTTTCTAAGGACTATATGTAAGTAAATTCTCACATTATCATTAACATATATGTGTTGTTGTTATACTTAAAGTGCTCGGCAATGGGAGAAGTGGATGTGAAGGATTGAAGCTGAGTTCTAAAGATAAGTAAATTCGACTTCTCTTTAGTGAGCTGCAAGTGTCGTTAGTCAGCATGATTGAATCTCCTCTGTGAGCAGCCGACGAGAAGAGATGTGATCACAAAAGATAGCGACGGTAGGATTTGCGAATGCAGCCACGATGCTATCAGTAGTAATGATGAAGGACTAGAGGTTTGTATTGTTTA
This sequence comes from Rhazya stricta, assembly GCA_001752375.1. Classification (NCBI taxonomy): domain Eukaryota; kingdom Viridiplantae; phylum Streptophyta; class Magnoliopsida; order Gentianales; family Apocynaceae; genus Rhazya; species Rhazya stricta. Next base: position 27,660 of record MEJB01000073.1, read on the forward strand.
TTACTTGTACTTATTACTGTGGAATTAACTCGAAATTGATCATGGCTCTTCCCATGTGTTATAATGTCTATTCATTAAGTATTTCAAGGCCTTTATTACTCGCTTGAAATGTTTACGACATGAAATAATAAGCCAACAGGTCCATGCTCTAGCCTGCACATGGCAGTAGTCTGCATACACGTATTGTTTCACATAATCATACTCGCAAGTAGGAAATATTATCTTAACGCTGATAGTCGGCCACAAAGTTCACATTATCAAGCAATGGAAGTTTTTTAAAGATGTTATTTATAGTTTAGATGCGTGACTTGAAACATTAACGAATAGAAAAATACGAGGTGGCTATAAGCCAGTAAGCCATGAACGATGCGATGAGTGCTATGAGAATGCATAGGGTAATCGCGCACTGCCTATAAATTTCCCTCTTGTAAGGGTAGAAGCTTTCTGCATTATCCATTTCATATGCGGTGATTGTCTCAGTAAAAGATTTACTCAAAATTGTTAGACCGCTTTGCGGTTCTACGTTGTCCGATTCGTGTTTGAGTTGTGGCCACTCACTTGAATAATGGCCCCTAAGCTATTCATAGCTAGGCATTATACCAGTGGAGCCACAACTCTTAAAAAGGAATGGATAACATTTGAAAAGTTCTTACATTTTGAAAGGAAAGTTTTTATGAGAAAGTTTTTTTATGAAATGGAAAATGTTTTAGAAAGCTTTTATTGACCAAAGTGAAATTTTATAACTTATGACATATATGGCATTATTCATGCCCTCATGCATGGGGATTTGCTTACTGAGCTCTAGTAGCTCCACCTCATATTTTCCTATTTTACGTTTCGTCACGATCAACCTATAATACCCGAGATTTCTTTATGGATTTGTTGTTTGATCTTGTGAATTTGTGCGGCCAACGAGGGTTGGATATTTTCTATGTGGTTTAATATTTTTAAGTGTGAAAATTATCGTGTTTGTTCAGATTAGGACCCGTGGTCGGTTAGAGCTCGCTTGTTGGGCCTTATTTGTTTTCATTCGCCAACAAACTAAGATTTTTATCGAAAGAATAAGGCCTTTGATTTTAATTTAATGAACTTAGATTAGTTACACAATGGGAGGCGCTGAAAGATTTTGGGTTAGGGCCCAAGTTAAAAAAAAAAAAAAAACAAACAACCTCTAAAGTCTTCTTCATCCTTCCTTCTCTTTATGCATCGGCTGGCCTGCCATTCCACCACCTACCCGCCTCTTTTGTTCTTTCTGTTTCTCGCGTCGCTGCCACTGCCGTTTCTCTCTGCCTAACCGACACCGCTCGTTGTGGCCTTTCCTTTCTCTTTCTCCTCTCTCCCTCTTTTCTCCCCTTCTCCCATTGCCGACACTTGAAGTGGCCATTGTTGTCCCTGCTTGCGATTAGCAGGCCGCTCGTCGTGCACTGGAGTCCCTCTCTAGATCCGAACCAGTCTTCATCAGCCGATCCGTACCAGCCACCAGAACTCCTATTTGGAGGCTACTACGTGACGCCGCCATCCACCCCATGCTGTTAGTGCTCGACCAGAACAAGATGGAATGCTTGGTCTTGCCGAGAGCTAACTAGATCYGTACGTCCTGTTGCCGGACTCCACTGCAGACGACGACATCGATCGGGTTGCTCGCTTCAAAACGCCGAGCGACCAATCTAGACCAGAAGCAGAGATTCTGGAAAGCGATTGCTGGTCATCTTCCTCGCGTGCTGTCGCCATTATTGCTGTTGTGGGTTGCTGCTTTCTGTTGCATGCGCTACCTATCGCCAGGAGCAGGGGCCTGCAAAGGCAACAGCTATCTTCCTCGCTGGTGCTCAACTAGTGCGGCTGAGAGGTTGCTGCTGGTGGTCAACTAATTTGCTGGTCAGCTGAGTTTTCAGCAGGCGCCCAGACGCCCGGGCGCCCGACTCTCAGGCACCTGACACCCAAAAACCCAATATCACTCCCGCAACTCTTGGACTTTGTGAACWTAAAAGGTATTATTAATTAATATTGAAATTTATGACCTATGAAATTATATCCTAAAGTAAAATTGTGGAAAACATAGATTRAGTTTAATACCTGAGCTAAGGAGTTGAAATTGTACCCTTAAAAGACGTGATAATTGGTAATGTGGGAACTACGTATGGATTAATAATTGGCAAATGATATTGTTGGAATAAACCTTTAATATCTAAGTTGGGACAGTCATACTAAATGGACTTTCCTTCTATAATTAAAATTAGGTCATTTCAAGTGCTTTAACGTTGAAAATAGTCGAGGGATTTCACTTTGCAATTCAAATAAGAACCCTGTAACGTAAAAGACTCTGGGTAAGTGAATTCTCACATTCTCATAAACATATATGTGTTGTGGTTATAATTGCCCTTACGTAAATTGAATGTGTATTGAGTCTGAGTTCTATGTAAGTAAACTCTTACATTCTCAATAACGTATATGTGTGATTGTTATTGATTCTGAGTTCTATGTAAGTAAATTCTCACATCTCATTAATGCTTATGAATAGATGTATCTGAATTCTTTTAGATGGTTTAATGTGTTGTGTATGGGATTGTATTATGAGATGTGTTAATTGTGTGGAATGTTTCATGTATTTCATATCCTGTACTGTTTTTATGTCGAATGATATGTTATATACAGTGGTATGCATTTCATCTCATRGGCATGTAGTTAGTGTTATACATCATTAATGGCATGAGCCATTCATACATTTAGATGTGAATGGTTTAGGAAATGAAATTTTAAAGGAAAATGTTAAAGTTTTCGGTAAGGAGGGTAAACCTAGCCATGAAGGATGTGAGTGGAAAATGGGGCATGGGGGACCAGCGCACCCGACCCTACCCTCGGGGAGGGTAGGTAATAATTCACCTTGGGGAGGTGAAGAGATGAAAGAATGTTAACCGCTCTATGGTCCTACCGGTAGGAATGAAATCGGGTTCCAAATAAGAATGGCCCACTGCAAGCCTAATGGCTAGGTGTTACACTCAGTGAGCTCACGAATGTCATGAAATGAAAGGTTTTCACAAAGTTCTTGGATTTTGAAAGAAAAGATTTTATAGAAAGGTTATACAAGAAAATGATTTGAAAGTTTTCATTGAAAAAGTGAGTTTTTATAATTCATGGCATGTAAGGCATATTCATGCATTCATGCATGAGATTTACTTACTGGGCTTTATAGCTCATTCCATTTCTCTCATTTTGCATTTCAGGTGATGTGTAGCCAGACGGTACGAGGAGGTCACTTATGGGCAAACCATGATATCCTGAAGTTAATTTAAATGAATGTTATAGATTAAGATGGTTGTTGACTAGAATGGCTTTTGTTTATTATTATGTATTTCTTATTTGGTTTAAATTCTTTTGATTTTTCGTAAACTTGTGTCAGTAAGTAAATAGTGGCATTCTCGATTAGGATAAAGTTTCTTAATCTGGGGGTGTTATTTAACCAGATGGTGCATGGAGATCATTTGGGAGTAGGCTTCGATCCCCAAGAGTTGTTCTGTTAACTAAAATTTWTATTTATTTATGAACTTGTTGAAAGTTTAGAATTTATTCCTTTATTGTCAAAAGCTTTCGTAGAAATTTTAAATATATGAAAATTAAGTCAATAACATTCTCGGCTTATGACAGTTCTTAATCTAGGTTTGTTACAGAGTGCAGTCAAACGGCTCACCTCTTCGAGCAGTTACAGATCTGCTTGGTGTGGTTATGGCAGCCTCCGATCGAGATGCAGCAATGCCAGCAACAAAGAAAGAGCAGGCAATAAGGAAAAGATAGAGAGAGAATAAAGGGACAGGAAGGAGAGGAGGAGGCGGTGGTAGTGAGCAGAAGGAAAGGAAGGAGGCGGGGGTTAGGAGGTTTAGGTTTAGGATTTTTCTTTGGGAAGAAGATGAATAGTAATATTCATCTTTAAATAGATTTTTTTTCTTTTTAAAAATTTAACTTAACCTTAACCAAAATTCTTCCATGGGCGATTTTTATTCCTTAACCAACTAAGCCCAATTAAATTAAAATGTATTAATTTTTTTCTAGCACAAAATTGAACTCTAATTCTGGTTTTAGATTTGAATAAGAAGAGAACGGATTGTAACGGGTCAAGTCTAAATTAATTAATTAAAAATTATAATTAAATAAACTAATAAAATATCACCTTTAAATAAATATACTCACACCTTGATGCATAACAAATAATTAATCAAAGAAATAATTATTTATTTTTAATTGGCACATCGAACGTTACAACCGCCAAGTCTTTCCTCTGTAAATTAATCAATTTATTAACAATCATAAATATAATCTAATTAGTGAATTAAAACATAAATTATAGAATTATATAAAGTTCGTAGAAACAAAAAATCAAATCTTGGGTATTACACATCGATCGGCTCTACTTTCTGCTTCTTCCAAACCATTGGAACTCCTCTTTTTTGCAAATTTTGTAGCGATGGTGTTGGAACTCTACCTTCTATTTTATGGCAGCCATTGCGATGGCTCGCAAGTGGTGATGACGGCGGGGAGCAACAAGAGGCGACAATGGAACTTTCTGCCTTTTGTTTCCGATGAGCTCTAGCGAGCGGTGGCAAGTTTTGCTACTGCAGCCACCAASATTTTTTTGGCCACTTGCATTTTGTTTTCCCATTTTGGGAAATAGTCCTCTACCTCCAAAACCACCTGTTCAGTGTAAGCCTTCAATTTGGTAACCCTCAATACCTCGGTGAAGAACCTAAATTGCTCTTGCCTTATAGAGTAGTTGACATAAAAGACAACGCCCAGGCCAAATGTGGGGACGTTGAACTAGTAAACCTCCTATTGGTTGAGATCAGATTGAAGAGCCTAAAAGAAATGGGAGAAATTTTTGGGCCTATAAAGAATGTAATTTTCTTRTTGAGCAGATTGAGYGTGAAGACATTTCCAAGTTTCGGGTATTGCTCCCTGAGCATGACGATGGGGCCTTTCAAGAATCTGACCAATCCTTCAATAAGTGACTAGCCTTTAACCAGCAGTGGGAGGCATTTTTTGTATCTTGCCATTATCAACGTGGAGATGATTTTGGCGACGACCAATAAGAGACCCATAATGAGAAATTTGTTACTGTCATTCATCAACTCCATTGTGAATTTCAAACTGCAAGATYRCAACTTATAAGTGCTGATGGCAAAGGAGATTGAATGGAGAGTCAGAGCAAAGACGTGATAGCAGCAGTGGTCATGGAATTGAGCGGACTTTTGAGGGATGAACTGGGATGGTGTTTTGGTTGCTGATGTTCTAGAATGGCTTTGTAGCAGAAGAAGATTGCAAATGGATATTCAAATGAGGATAGTAGGCATCAATCTCATCCTTATCAATTCTATCAGAATATGTTATGCATTTAATACTATTTTCTTCCATTCATCTAATAAACGTTTTGGAGCAGAATTCTTGGTGTTCTTGGTTTTTCTGTCTTGTCCTCTTAAAGGAGTTAATAAGACTTCTGTGGGCACCAATAATGTAATACCCAAAATTTTTCCTTTATTAATTTTCATTTGATCGTGTGAAATTGTGTGCCAACTAGGGATGAAAAWTTTATATGTGATTAATAGTTTGAAATCGCATGTTTAATGAGTACGGAAATATTGTGTTTGTTGAATTAGAGTCATTGATTGATTTAAGGCTTGACTTGTGGGCCTATTTATTTCTCAGTCGGAAGTTGGACTTTTATCGAAAGGAAGCCCATTATTAAGGATTTTGGGTTAAGTATGGATGGGAAGGCTCGAAGGGTTTAGATTATGGCCCAATTTAAAAAAAAAGAGAAAATGTATAATAAAAAAATAGTAAGAAAGAAAAGAAAAACCTAAAGGAAAACCCTTATTCTTCCTCCCATTGATACTGCCGCCACCGCCCACTCCCACAAGACCCTACCGCCTATCACCACCTTCTCTGCCTTCTGCTAGTTGACGTTTGCTACGCCGCTCAATTGACGATGAGCCACTCAGCCGTTTGGAGGATTTTGTCGCGACTGGGCTAAGCTACGTAACCCCTTGCTCGGTTACTCACCGAGTTCAAGGTTGCCAACCTCCGCTCACTGAGATCACTGACCACCTAGGTTGCGATCGACTAGCCGCTTGCATCTCAAGTGGGACTGCTACAGCTCGTGCGATTGCTGTCGCTGTTCGTCGAGGTTTCACTTGGTTCATGTTGCTATAAGTTGCCGCACGCCAAGAGGCCGCTAGATTCTGTTAAGCCGAGCACACCACTTCTGATCTCTTCCCTGACTATCCCTCTCTCGCTCTCAGGCTCAGATTGGCGGTCTGTGGTTCTCGCCATTGCCGACCATGCCGTTTGCCAGAGGCGCACAATCCACGCCTACAAGATCTGGTCTCTATCGTCTTCTTCTTTTTCTTCTCTGCTCAACTGGATCTACGCGACACCAATGCCAGATGTTTGCTAGATCTGCCATTGTTATCTTCTTCTCCTTCTCTGTTCAACCATTTTGCTAGGATAAATGAAGAATAGTGATTGGCCGCTCGACGCAATGAAGCCCGTCCGGATCTATGTTCTCCTTGACTAAATCTGGAACCTCTTACCGCTGGCCATCACCTCTACTCTCTTCTTTGCTGCTCGTGTCATCAAATGATTCCACCATCTGCGGCCGAAACCATGACTTGCTGTTGCGGCGTGGTCATTCAACAAGGGGCAACAACAGGTGCAGGGCCCAGCAGGTGCTCTGGTCGTTCGACAAGGGGCAGCAAGTGCAGTGCCCAGCGCCAGTGCCAGGTGCCCAGGCACCCTAAYGCCTCGATGCCCGATGCCAAGGGCGGTAACACGCACCGGTTGAGCTCACGCCAGGAAATCCAATACCACTCTCGCGACACTTGGACCTTGGGAACTTAAAGGTGAAAACGTTAACACTTGATATTGGAATTTATGACTTGTATATAATTATGTCCTGAAGTGAATTGGTGGAAGAACATAGATTAGGTTTATACCCGAGCTAAGGAGTTTAAATTGTACCCTTAAAAACGTAATAATTGGTAATATGAGAATTAAGTATTGATTTATAGGTGACAAATGACATTTTTGGATTAAACACTGGATATCTAAGTTGGACAGTCGAACTAAATAGAYTTTCTTTCTAGAATCAAAATTAGGTCATTTCAAGTGCCTCAACGTTGAGAATGGTCGAAGGATTTCACATCACAATTCAAATAAGACACCTTTAACGTAAAGGACTCTGGGTAAGTAAATTCTCACATCTCATTAATGCTTATGAATGGATGTAATTAAATTCTTTTAGATAGTTTAATGTGTTATATATGGATTTTATGCACGTAAACCCCCATACCGCCTATATCTTTTGTTGTGTTTTATGTGGTGGCGGTATGGGATTGTATTATGAGGTGCGTTAATTGTGTGGAATATTTCATGTGTTTCATATCCTGTACTGTTTTTATATCGAATGATATGTTATATATAGTTGTATGCATTTCATATCATGGGCATGTATTTGGTGTTCTACATCATTCCTGGCATGAGCCATTCATACATTTAGAAGTGAATGGTTTAGGAAATGAAATTTTAAAGGAAAATGTTAAAGTTTTCGGAAAGGAGTGTAAACTTAGCCACGGAAGATATGAGTGGGAAATGGGGCATGGGCGACCGGCGCACCCGACCCTACCCTCCAAGAGGGTAGAGCAAAATGTAATGTTCACCTTTTTGGAGGTGAAAAGATGGAAGGAAAAGAAATGCGATATTGACCGCTTTGCGATTCTATCGGTAGGAATGTAATCGGGTTCCAAATAAGAATGGCCCACGGTAGAGCTTAGTGGCTAGACGTTACACTCAGTGAGCTCACGAATATAATGAAATGAAAGGTTTTACAAGTTATATATTTTGAAAGGAAAGATTTTGTAAAAAGATTACGAAAAGTAAATGTTTAAAAATTTTTCATTTAAAAGGCAAAATTTTATAATTTCATGACATGTAGGGCATGTTTATGCATTCATGCATGAGATTTACTTACTAGGCTTTTTAGCTCATTCCTTTTCTCTTATTTTATATTTCAAATGATGTGTAGCTAGATGGTGTGAGGACGTTGCTTGTGGGCAAACCACAATAACCTAAAGCATATTTTTAAATAAAGTCTATGGATTAAGATAGTTGTTTACTTGAATGGTTTTTGCTCATCATTAAGTTAATTCTTGTTTGGTTTAGTTACTTGTGTTTTAAATTCTTTGGGGTTTCCGTGATTTCAGTTTGAATAAATGTTGGATTTTTTTTAAATAAACTTTTCGACAAGGATTAAGGTTTCTTTTATTTATTACAATATTTGATTTTTTTTTTATGTGTAGGGTAATGTAATATTCTCAGCTTAGGACAGTTCATAATCTAGGGGTGTTACAAATAAGCACTATTTTGAGGAGCTTCCTAGTAGTTGTGTGGAATAATAAAGGTGAATCAACATTGCATCATTTTGAAGAATTGTCCAAGACTCAATTAGCCGAAGTAAGTATTGATAAAAATTGCAGAGTTGATATTTAAAACTCAGCTGCTTCATTTAACCTTTTTGTTCATAGTGCCAAGAATACAAGAGTCCTGAAGGAAAATAAACTTATCACCTAAAATTGATAGATAGGCTCTTTTTTCTTATAAATTGGGTTTGGGCGTAAGTCTTGGGCTCCCTATTTTGTGGCTTAAGTTGGGCTTGGGCTTGGGCTTGGCATAATACTTTCATAAATTTGCATCACACTTATTCTTTTTGTCTTCTGGACCATGATCTTACTGGGACAACATCACTTTTTGCATTCTTTTTTTTCTCTTTTTTTTTAAGTCTCAATATACTTATCTTTTTGAAATGTTTTTGAAGGTTGTGCAATTCGAAACCCCTAACAAATGGAGATCAGGGATTTTGAGATGCCAAAGCCACACATCTTCATCTCGGACAATCGAAGGGGGTCTCAATTTAAACCTTTGACTTTTGATGTTCTCTCAGCGGCATTAAAATACTTAAATATGGATCGATTCTCCCAATAAGGCGAATTTTCATATTGGTAGATGGTCTTCATAATGCTCTAAGGAATTAGTTGATTCATGCTCCTTCTAATCAACCCAAAAACTCCTGTTCCCATTTTCTTCAACTCATGATGCAAATACAAGCTCCAAAAATTTCTCTCTTCATTTTGCAGATGGCAACCTCAGCAAGACTACTTGAAATGCCCCCAACTTTGGCAAGCTACTTATATACGGGACTATTGGGAGTGATTGGAGGCTATTCTTGTGAAGCATAAGAAGCTATTTCATGACATGAAAATATATGATGCTATCTATGCGTCTTTGTTTATATATGACCGCTATAGCCATGTCATACACGCCTTTTGCAAACTTTGGTGTCCCTCGACAAATACAATGCACACTCCAATTGGTGAGTTGTCCCATTTCACTTTGGGACTTAAGGAGCTTGGTAGTCTTGCCATTCATGGCTCGTTCTACGATGAAGTGATCCCTTCAACGAAAGAGTTTTACGAGACTGACGATGAAGGTAACTTCTTGCTTTTTCAAAGTTGTAGGTTTCTTTTTTTCACTTTTGGAAGGCTTGCAAATGGCAACCCTCACGGAGTTTCCTTCAAGAATTGGGTCCAATTTGGTTGAGAGGACTAACCAGATATGTGCCACGTCTTCCAAGACTATATAACAGGTGATCTGCAGCAAAGCCAAGGATGTTGCATAATCTAACAAGCATCATGAATAGTGCTTGTTTGACAATTTTGGAGGGAGAAAGTGAACCTTTTGATGTACTCGATATTCCGAAGACTTTGAGAGGGGTGCACTTAGCTGCATTTTTATCTTGTTGGATATGTAAATTTGTTCTTCCAAGCAGAGAGGTCAATTACACCTGTTCTGGTGTCTTTATGGTGGCTAGCCTTATGGCTTTCAAGTGGAAATTCTCACTAGCTATACCAGCTTTGGTGAGTATCTATAATGGCTTGAGCAAGGTCTCCCAGTCCCTATTTTTGAAGGAGTGTCATGCAACTTTCCTCATTCATTATGTGTATATGTGGATTGCTGGCACCTATCATGAGAGCAATAATTGCTCTTAAGTTGCATGGATATTCAAGTTTCATGGAGTGAAGACGGCCAAATATATCTCTCTTTTAGAAAGCACAAGCAATTTTTAGACATGTCGATCCTTCTTCCATGAAATATATCTGTACGATTGGCAAGTATAAGTGATCTTTGGCTGATAATAGGTTTCTATCACTGACTTGGTTTGATTACTTTGTTARTTTATGCTCTAACTTTTTTATCCTTTAACAAGATACCACTTATGTGATAGGACCTTATAGTTTGCACAAATTCTGCAAATGATTTGGAGTTTATCAAGATATTCCTGGTGGCTTGAGGGAGAAAGCTTATTCGCACATATTAGGGGATTTAGCTGGACTTTGAAAATCATCTAATCATCTTAAGACACGCTCTCTAGTTGTACTTCCAGTGAAGATGTAAACCGACTTGTTACCAAAGAATACAATGCTTTGTGGGTTTCTGGTTCAAGTGTAATTGCTAGAGTTTCTTCTAAGGGAAAGAGTACAGCGATCTTCACTCCTCTAAGACCTTTTTCTACTGGTGCTATTGGTGCTACTTTTAAAGAAGTTGCAACTCCTCCAACAAACAAGATATTGTTGTACAACCCTGCAGTAAAATTTCAGTCCTGAGTGGTGGGTTTTCATACCCTTTCTAGTGAAAGTGAAATGGTGAGTGATACTTTGAGTGAGATCGTCCATGGAATTGCCCTCTGGAAAAGAAGAAGACATTAGGTGGCACTATTATTTCTTTTGGCCTTTTGGAATGAGTACCTAGTTCGACTATATCTCATAAGACTTTAGCAGTTTTATGCAAAGTATCACTCTCAACATAAATACATTTAACTTTAGACTTTTTCTAACTTCTTTATTTTCACAGTTAGGAGCACTTGAAGGTTCTTTGCATGTGTAGGAAATCCCTCTTCTTACAGACAGATTGATAGCGACTTGATTGAAATGGAATTATGCTAAAATGATGATGACATGACTAAATCCCTTATGATTGATTTGCCATTGACTAGCAAGCCTGTCGGCGAACTAACTAGCAYGCCTTTGGAGGCAATTAGTCCATCTCTTCCTTCATGCAACGAAAAGGCGAGGACTTCTGGAAGGCAATCTGCTGTATTAGCTTTTTCTGACACATTCAATTCACCTAAGAGCAATTTAATTATAACAACAACACATATACGTTAATGAGAATGTGAGAATTTACTTACATATAGTCCTTAGTAAATTTGTTTACTATCACTAGCGGGGTGCCTTGGTTGTCCACAACGTTAATGTGCAGTAGTATCCTAATATTATTACACAAAGAATATTCATCTAAAACTTGTTTAATCAAATATATTCATTTAATACAGGTGTTTAYCGTTAATACCTTCATCGTTTTTCCTATGGTGACCTTAACCAACAATTTCTCAAGATGAATTTTCATGTCAATAAAAATCGAACTATTAATAGTACAATTTAATTTCATGACGCCTAATTTGTTCTTAAAATAATAGTAATAATCATAATCACAATATACATTATTTTATCATATAACCCTAAATTGTATTTCAATATATTTCTAGAATTATATCCTCCTTTTACTTAATCGTACTAACTTAAATTTCAATTAAACATATTCTATATTTTTCCTTAATTATTATTACATAATACAAAACCTAGGACATTCGGTGCATGTTAATTACAGTTGTGTGCATTTCACATCATGGGCATGTAGTTATAGTGTTCTACATCATCCTTAGCATGAGCCATTCATACATTTAAAAAATAAATGGTTTAGGAAAGGAAATTTTGAAAGGGAATGGATTTTATAAATTGTAACGCGTTCAGAAAAATGTTAAAGTTTTTGGACAGGAGTGTAAACTTAGCCATGAAAGATGTGAGTGGGAAATGGGGCGTGGGGGACCGGCGCACCCGAACCGATAGGAAAATGTAATATTCACCTCTGGAAGGTGAAAAAATGAAAGAAAAAGTAAATGAATATTAACCACTTTGCGGTTCTACTAGTAGAAATGTAATCGGGTTCCAAAGAACAAATGGTCCACTGCAGGTTAATGGCTGGGCATTACACTCAGTGAGCTCACGAATGTAATAAAATGAAAGGTTTTTACAAGTTATGCATTTTGAAAGGAAGGATTTTATAAAAAGGTTATGAAGTGGAAATGTTTAGAAAGTTTTCATTGGAAAGGTGAAGTTTTATAATTCATGACATGTAGGGCATATTCATGCATTGATGCACGAGATTTGCTTACTAAGCTTTTTAGCTCATTCCACTTCTCTCATCTTGTATTTCAGGTGATGTGTAGCCAGATGGTGCGAGGAGGTCGCTCGTGGGCAAACCAAGATACCCTGAAGTATATTCTAAATAAATTTTATTGAATAAGATAGATGGTTAATTGTCTAGAATGATTTTTGCGTATCATTAGGATATTTCTTATTTGGTTTAGCTGATTGTGTTTTAAATTCTTTTGTGTTCTCCAAATTTCAGTTTGAACAATTGTTGGGTTGGTAAAAAATTTGTTGGAGCACATTACTCATTACGTTGGATGTTTATTTGGGTCAAAGTGTATGTTGTTAATGGGTGTTTGAAAATATTGAGAACTTTTTGAATGTATTCAAAAGGTAGTTATTGAAATTACAGAGGAAACTTTGTCGAACTTTTATAGAATCTTTGACAAGGGTTAAGACTTCTTTTATTTCCTACAGTAGTTGATTGTTCTATGAGTAAGGTAATGTAATATTCTTAGCTTAGGACAATTCCTAGTCTGGGGGTGTTACAGTTTTGGTATCAGAGCTTAGKGTAACACCCCCAGTTTAGAAACCATCCTAACTCGAAGATGTTACGTCATTCCGTTTGAAATCAAAAATTTTTCTATTTATAAGCCAACATTCATTCAAAAGTAAATACAGCGGAAGGCTTTTACACTATTCAAAAACAAAATCATCAAAAGCTTTATAATTTAAAAACTACTTCAAAAAGTAAATTTCATTATATATATAGGTAGAACCAGTTTCTGGGTATTTGAGTTCGCCCACAAGCGACCTCCTTTCTCCATCTCGTCACATATTATCTGCAATAACATGTAAGAAACAGGAATGAATGGGAGATTAAAGCTCAGTAAGTAATCTCATGCATGAATGTGTGAATATGTCCTACATGTGACATTTCAAAAATTTTTCTCTTTTAATTGTAAAAACTTTCCATAACATTCTCTTTTCAAAATTTCTTTACATCATTCCCTTCAACATTCACTTACATTGAAAGTTTTCATTCCTTTCGTTCGTTCGTGAGCTCACTAAATTGTAAAGCCTAGCCACTAAGCTTTGCAGCGGGCCATTCCTTATTTGGAACCAGATTCCATTCCTACCGGTAGAACCGCAAAGCGGTCAACATTTCAAAAAAAGTTTTTATTCCAATAAACATTCCATTCATACCTACCCTCCAAGAGGGTAGGGTCGGGTGCGCCGGTCCCCCACGCCCCATTTCCCACTCACATCTTTCGTGGCTACTATTACACTCCTTTCTTAAAAATATTAACATTTTCAAAACTTTAATATTTTCTTTCAAAATTCTATTTTCTAACCATTCACTTTCTAAATGCGTGAACGGCTCATGCCAAAAAAAAAAACACATTACATCAATTAAGGGCATTCAATTCTCATGCATATATAATATTAATGAATGGGAGATTGCTTACTCGAAATCTTTTACATGGACGGTTCCTATTCAAATTGGAAGTGAAATCCTCCAACGATCTCTACGTAGATTCTCGAGATAACCTAGTAGATCACCCAAAAAGAAGATCTACTCAGTTTCAATTATTTCAACTTTAAGTGTTATGTGATTAATTCCACAATGTTCTTTGTCATAATATTGCGCATTTCGTTTTCACAGTACAGTTCGACTTCTTAATTCGATATAAACCGACCTAATTACGTTTTTCCTCGGTATTCACTTTTATTTGTAAGTTGTACAATTTACTATTACATGCTAACACTTCGCTTTAACCTTACCACATTCAGATGTCGCGGAATCTTACCCGAACGTGTATTCAAGCGACGCGCACAATGGCTCTGGGCGTTTGGGAGTCGGTGCGCCTGAGCGTTGGGCACGGAACGTCGGGCGTCGCGCACTGGGCGCCTGGGCGTCACTCACTAGACGCCTGGGCGTAGGTGCGCCTGAGCGTTGGGCACGGAACGTCGGGCGTCGCGCACTAGGCGCCTGGGCGTCACTCACTAGACGCCTGGGCGTAGCGCACTGGGCACCTGCGAGGGTTGTGCACTTGGTCAATTTCTGGGTTTGGCAATTTGCTGTGCCGGCCTTACACTTAGCCAGAATTGTCTCAACTGGTCACCATGGTTCTGTCGGTTTCCGGCGACTGGTTGACGGTAGGAGCCTAACCGGCGACACGGCAGCAGAATAGAGGCCAAATCGACAGCCATTCTGTAAAGTTCACCTTCTGTTTTTGGAGGGAGGAATTTTCTCGAGCAGAGGAAGAACACCGTGGCAGCTCTGGTTACGCCGAACGGCGAGAGTCGACAGCACGACGATCAAACGCAAGAGGTCGGCGGCGGCTCTGGCTTCTGTCAAACAGAAAACGTTGAGCAGAGGAAAGAAAGCCATGACAGCAGCGAATCTGGCGACGCGTCGCGCAGATCGTATCACGCTAAACCAACGACAGCGATGACAGATCTGGTGCTAATCGCACAGATCGGGTCTCGTCGAAAAGGAAAGAAGAAGAAGAAGAAAATCGGTTGGCTTACCGATGAGAGTTGGCAAGCGATTTGGTCAATAGCAGGGGTCGGCGCTGACGAGAAATGCTACGAAAACGAAGGGACGACTACGAGGAGCAGTGTTGGTCGCGTAGAGAGGGAGTAGCAGCGGCGACAGCGGCGGCAGAAAAGGGAAGGAAATGGACGGTTGATTAGCAGAAGTTGAAGGTTACGGCGCGACGGCGAGGACGGCAACGAGGTGGAGAAGACGAAGAAGCAACGCGATTTTCAGGGTTTTCTGCCCTCTTTTTTTTTTTTTTTCTCCTCCTTACTACTACTATTATTATTATTATTAAATTATTATTATTAGCATTTATTTATTTCATTTTGTTTTATTTTATTTTTTAAACCACAACTTGACCTGTTGGAATTTATTATTCAGATTTAACCAAAACCCGTAATTTACATATAATGGTTTCATTTCCGTTAAAGGTTCAACTTCCGACTAACCGATTAAATAGACTTATAAGCCAAACCGTTAGCCAACGATTACATGTCCAATCTAGCTGGCACACATTTTACATAAATTCAATAGATTTAGTAAAGGAAAATTCGGGGTGTTACAATACTCCACCCTACAAAACAAATTTCGTCCTCGAAATTTAGTACTCAGCGAACAAGTATGGGTATTTATCCCGCATTTCCTCTTCTCATTCCCAAGTAGCCTCCTCAACTGTATGATTCCTCCAGAGGGCTTTCACTAATGGTATCACCTTCCTCTTCAATACTTTCTCTTCCCTTTCCAGTATTACCACAGGCATCTCTTCGTAAGACAAGTTCTCGCAAAGATTCAATGCTTCATAACTGAGAATGTGGGAGGGATCCGGAACATATTTCCTGAGCATGGAAACATGGAATACATCATGTATACCTGATAGGGCCGGTGGCAAAGCAACTCGATAAGCAACGTCGCCCACCCTTTCGAGGATCTCAAAAGGTCCAACGAAACGAGGGCTCAACTTTCCTTTCTTCCCAAACCTCATAATTCCCTTCATAGGTGCTACCTTTAGGAAGACCTTGTCCCCTACAACAAATTCCAACTGCTTCCTCCTCCTATCGGCATAACTCTTCTGTCTACTCTGAGCAGTTCTCATTCGTTGACGGATCTTTTTGATTGCCTCTGCGGTGTGTTGCACTATCTTGGGACCCAACAACGTCCTCTCACCCACTTCATCCCAATGAACCGGAGACCGACACTTTCTTCCGTAAAGTGCTTCATAAGGGGCCATTCCGATAGTAGCCTGATAGCTATTGTTGCACGAAAATTCCACCAACGGAAGGAATTCATCCCAAGTTTTTCGGAAGTCAATCACATAAGCCCTCAACATATCCTCTAGAATCTGATTTGTCCTCTCGGTCTGTCCGTCAATTTGTGGGTGAAAAGTGGTACTAAAATTTAATCGCGTACCCATAGCTTTATGCAAACTCTTCCAGAATGTAGAAGTGAATCTTGGGTCACGATCAGACACAATAGACAATGGGACCCCGTGCAGTCTGACAATCTCGGCCACGTACAACTCCGCATATTTCTCCATGCTGTAGGTAGTCTTAACTGGCAGAAAGTGTGCCAACTTTGTGAGGCGATCCACAATTATCCAAATGGCATTATACCCCTTCTTCGTCCTAGGCAGCCCAACTATGAAGTCCGTGCCAATGTGTTCCCATTTCCATTCTAGAACTGTAAGGGGTTGTAGGAAACCTGATGGTCGTTGATGTTCAGCCTTTACTTGTTGGTAGGTAAGATAACGTTGAACAAATTCCGCTACATCACGACTCATGTCGACCCACCAGAAATGCTTTCTCAAGTCTTGATACATCTTCGTACTTCCTGGGTGGACAGAATAGGGTGTACTGTGAGCTTCTCTCAAAATTTCTTCCTTCGAACCCTTGTCGTTTGGAACCACAAGTCTGTCACCATACCGBAAAGCTCCATCGATCGTGATTACAAAGTCCGAATGTTTTCCATTCTTAACTTCCGTTCGCCATTTCAACAATAGAGGGTCTTCCACTTGTACATCCTTTATCCTCTCAAATAGTGTGGGTGTAAGAGTCAGATTAGCGAAATAGCTTGACAAGTCTTGCGACACCACTTCCAGRTCGAGCTTCTGAATTTCTGTCCTCAACGGTTTCTCAYGAACTTGTAAAGTGGCTATGGCTCCATGATTCATCCTGCTAAGCGCATCAGCCACTACATTAKCCTTACCCGGGTRGTAGTTTATCACGCAATCATAGTCCTTTACGAGTTCCAACCACCGTCTTTGCCTCATGTTCAGCTCCTTTTGGGTGAAGAAGTACTTGAGACTCTTATGGTCGGTGAAAATCTTGCATCTCGTCCCATATAGGTAATGCCTCCAGATCTTCAACGCAAATACAACGGCAGCCAATTCCAGATCATGTGTAGGGTAGTTCTTCTCATACTCCTTCAATTGCCTTGAAGCATAAGCAATCACCTTACCATGTTGCATTAAGACACAACCCAAACCTTTTATTGAGGCATCACTATAAATTACGAACCCTTCACAACCCTGCGGAATTGTCAAGACTGGAACAGATGTCAGCCGCTTCTTCAGCTCTTCAAAACTGCGCTCACAATCTGCATTCCACGAAAATCTCATGTCCTTCTTGGTCAACTGGGTCAAAGGAGAAACTATTTTGGAAAATCCTTCCACAAATCTCCGATAGTAACCAGCTAACCCAAGGAAACTACGAACCTCTCCAACATTGGTAGGTRTCGGCCATCGTSGAACTGCCTCAATCTTACTCGGGTCCACTGCAATGCCTTCTTTGGACACAATATGCCCTAAAAATAGTTCACTGTCAAGCCAGAATTCACATTTCTTAAACTTCGCAGAGAGTTTCTCGACTCTAAGAATCTGAAGTACTGTCCTCAAATGCTCCTCATGCTCTTCCTTGGATCGAGAATATACCAATATATCGTCGATGAATACTATAACGAACTGGTCCATATATTCCTTGAAGATTCGATTCATCAAATCCATAAATGCAGCAGGTGCATTGATCAACCCGAATGGCATTACCATAAATTCATAGTGCCCATACCGAGTTCGAAATGCGGTCTTAGGAATGTCCTCATTTCGAACCCTCAACTGATGGTAACCAGACCTCAAGTCAATCTTGGAGAAGTATCCCGCCCCTTGGAGTTGATCATATAGATCATCGATTCTTGGTAACGGGTATCTATTCAACTCTCTGTAGTCTATGCATAACCTCATCGATCCATCCTTCTTCTTCACAAATCGTACAGGTGCACCCCATGGCGAGAAACTAGGTCGGATAAAACTCTTGTCCATGAGGTCTTGCAATTGTTCTTTCAACTCTTTAAGTTCCGCAGGAGCCGTTCGATAGGGTGCTCTAGAGATCGGTGCTGTTCCAGGCACCAAATCAATGACAAAGTCAATTTTTCTTATCGGCGGTAAACCGGGAAGGTCATCCGGAAACACGTCCACAAATTCTCGAACAACTGGAATTTGTTCGATTGTGAGCTTTGTTTCAGAAATTTTTCTTACTGAAGCTAGGTAGCTTGTGCAACCCTTCTTCATCATCCGGCGTGCCTTCATAACAGATATTATCAGAATGAATGGTTTCACCCTTGAACCGACAAAACAGAACTGTAGCTCTCCCGGCAGACCAAACATAACCTTCTTCTTGCGGCAATCAATTGTGGCATGATGCCTTAACAGCCAATCCATGCCTAAAATGACATCGAACTCCTGAATTTCCAACACTACAAGCTCTGCTTCCAGCTCGTTCCCATTCAGTTCTATCATACAATCCTTCAACACGTATTCCGACTTCATGACTTTCCCAGAAGGTGTGGACACACCAAGTGGTGTATCCATACGTGTACTCGAAATTTGAAGTCTTTCAACAAAGGTAGGGTGGATAAAAGAGTGGGTAGCTCCAGAATCAAACAATACACTGGCAAGTGTATTACACACAGACAAAGTGCCTATATAATAGGTAAATCTTAAATTCATGCAATCATTCATATTAATACAATTAACGAATTTATTAAATTTATAAATACCTGACACTACGATCGGTGCTTCATCGACCTCTTTTCTCGTCATGGTAAAGACGCGTGCCTGAGTAGCCAGCTTCGTCACTCTACAATCCTTGGCTAGGTGTCCCGACTTTCCACAGTTGAAGCAAACTCTATTAGGACATTCTTTAGTGAAGTGCCCTTGCTTTCCACACTTGAAGCACACCACTTTTCCAAATAGGCACTCACCTAGGTGTTCCTTGCCACAGGTGGGGCAAGCTTTCTTCTGTTGTTTCCCTCGCTGACTTTCCGGCCTACTACTCTGCTCGTATCTTCTCTTTTGATTACTCTTGAAATTTCCACCTCTAAATCTCGGATTCATCGATGGACTCTTAAACACTTCCTTACTCAACATTTGAGCCCTTTCTATCAAGAGGGATTTATTAACAACCTCTGGTATAAAGAGAGCTCAAATGGAATTACTGCCAACTTGATCTGAGGCCTTAGTCCTTCCTCAAATCATCTCGCCTTTCTTTCTTCCGTAGAAACTAAATCAGGTGCACATTTGGCCAATCGTGCGAACTCCGCTTCATACTCACTAACAGATCGGCTTCCTTGCTCCAATCTCACAAATTCACGCTCATTCTGCTGTCGTACAGTCTTGGGAAAGTATTTATCATTGAAGGCCTCGATAAACATTTCCCAAGTGAAGGGACTGATATTCCTCTCATGTTGATGCTACACCATCAACAACCAGTCATATGCCTCTCCTTGTAACATGTATGCAGCGAAATCAACCTTCTCTTCGCTTGAGCATCGCATGACGGAGAAAGTCTTCTGTATCTCAGTTAGCCATTTTTCTGCTTCCATAGGATCAGTAGTACCCGAGAATGGCGCTGGGGCAAGCCTCTTGAACTCTAAGATCCTTCCGTACTCCAGTGTTTTGCTTCCCCTCGACTGACTAGCCTGTCCTAAGATAGTCATTGCCTGCATAAAGGCCTCCATGGTCATTGGAGTCCCTTGTGAAGCACGAGAACTACCTGCCCCATCGTCTTGGGACTGAATCGCCCTTTCTTGGGCTTGAGAGCGCATAGCACGAACCATTACTAAATTGCAAAATATTTATCGTGTAAGTACTTATACACAGACATAGTGCATGATCGTAAAATCGAACATTTCACTTTACCCCAATTTCAAGTAGAGTCAAAACATGCCATAACACTCAGCATTTAACTCATTCGGCAATTTAAGTGAAAAATACAATTTAAAACTTAACCTACAGCTCATTCGAGAATCAAATTAAAACTCAACACTTAATATCCAATCCATTCGAGCATTCAATCAAAACAAAAACTTAACATTCGGCATTCGGCTCATTTGAGAGTTCAAATTAAAATAAGACCTAACATTTAACATTCAACTCATTCGAAAATTAAATCAAAATACAAACTTATCAGATGGCCCAGAGAGGGAAGCTTGTGGCACGGCTTGATACCCATATACTTTGCAAAAATATTATAAATCATTTTCTTATTAAGTCTACAGAACCATTTTTAAAAACTCTTGCTCTGATACCATAACTGTAACACCCCCAGTTTAGGAACCGTCCTAACCCGACGATGTTACGTTGTTCCGTTCGAAATGAAAAATTTATCTATTTATAAGCCAACATTCATTCAAAAGTAAATACAGCGGAAGGCTTTTACACTATTCAAAAACAACATCATCAAAAGCTTTATAATTTAAAAACTACTTCAAAAAGTAAATTTCATTATATACATAGGTAGAACCAGTTTCTAGGTATTTGAGTTCGCCCACAAGCGACCTCCTCTCCCCATCTAGTCACATATCATCTGCAATAACATGTAAGAAACAGGAATGAGCTAAAAAAAAGCTCAGTAAGTAATCTCACGCATGAATGCGTGAATATGTCCTACATGTGACATTTCAAAAATTTTTCTCTTTTAATTGTAAAAACTTTCCATAACATTCTCTTTCCAAAATTTCTTTACATCATTCCCTTCAACATTCACTTACATTGAAACTTTGTATTCCTTTCGTTCGTTCGTGAGCTCACTAGAGTGCAAAGCCTAGCCACTAAGCTTTGCAGCAGGCCATTCCTTATTTCGAACCAGATTCCATTCCTACCGGTAGAATCGCAAAGCGGTCAACATTTCAAAAAACGTTTTCATTCCAATAAACATTCCATTCATACCTACCCTCCAAGAGGGTAGGGTCGGGTGCGCCGGTCCCCCATGCCCCATTTCCCACTCACATCTTTCGTGGCTAGTATTACACTCCTTTCTTAAAAATATTAACATTTCCAAAACTTTAACGTTTTCTTTCAAAATTCCATTTTCTAGCCATTCACTTTCTAAATGCGTAAATGGCTCATGCCAAATGCGATGTAAACTTCTAACTATATGCTCATGATATGAACGCATACAATATTATATTAACATTCAATAATTAATACATGATATGAATTCACAATATCATTCTGCAGTACAAAGTATTACTAAATACAAAATTCAACTTTCATTACCATTCCACATATCAACATAAAAAAAAACACATTACATCAATTAAGGGCATTCAATTCTCATGCATATATAATATTAATGAATGGGAGATTACTTACTCGAAATCTTTTACATGGACAGTTCCTATTCAAATTGGAAGTGAAATCCTCCAACGATCTCTACGTAGATCCTCGAGATAACCTAGTAGATCACCCAAAAAGAAGATCTACTCAGTTTCGATTATTTCAACTTTAAGTGTTATGTGATTAATTCCACAATGTTCTTTGTCATAATGTTGCGCATTTCGTTTTCACAGTACAGTTCGACTTCTTAATTCGGTATAAACCGACCTAATTACATTTTTCCTCGGTATTCACTTTTATTTGTAAGTTGTACAATTTACTATTACATGCTAACACTTCGCTTTAACCTTACAATATTCAGATGTCGCGGAATCTTACCCGAACGTGCGTTCAAGCGACGTGCACAATGGCTCTGGGCATTTGGGCGTCGGTGCGCCTGAGCGTCGGGCAACGGAACGCGGGCGTCGCGCACTGGGCGCCTGGGCGTCACTCACTGGACGCCGGGCGCAAGCGAGTTTGCACTTGGTCAATTTCTGGGTTTGGCAATTTGTTGTGCCGCCTTCACTCTTGGCCAGAATAGTCCTCAACTGGTCACCATGGTTCTGTCAGTTCCGGCGACTGGTTGACGTAGGAGCCTAACCGGACGCTAGCAGAACAGAGGCCAAATCGACTGGCCCCTGTAGTTAACCGTTTCTTTGTTTTTGGAGGGAGGAATTTCGTCGAGCAGAGGAACTACCGCGCTCAGCTCTGGTTGCCGCCGAACGGCGAGAGTCGACAGCCAAAGCGATCAACGACGTAGGTTCGGCGGGCGACTCTGGCTTCTGTCAAACAGAAAACGTTGAGCAAGGGAAGGAAAGCCAGTGGACGGCGCGGATTCTGGCGACGCGTCGCGCAGACGTATCACCCGAACCACGACCAAGCGATGGTAACGATATCTGGGTTGTAATCGCACAGATCGGGTCGTGTCAAAAGGAAAGAAGTAAGAAGAAGAAGAAAATCGGGTTGGCTTACCGGGAGAGTCGGCGAGCGATTTCGTTCAATCACAAGGGGTCGGGCGCTGACAGTGATCTTCGCTGCGAGAACGATAAGAACGACTACGACGAGCAGTGGTTGGTACGCGGTGGAGAGGGAGTAGCAGCGGCGACAGCGGCGGCGAAAAGGGAACGGAATGGACGGTTCCGATACTCAATGAAGTGTGGAAGGTTACGGTGCGGCGGTGAGGACGACAACGAGGCGAAGAAGACGAAGAAGCAACGCGATTTTTAGGGTTTTCTGCCCTCTTTTTCTTTTTTTTTCCTTCCTTACTATTATTATTATTATTAAATTATTATTAGCATTTATTTATTTTATTTTATTTTATTTTATTTTTTAAACCACAACTTGACCCGTTGGAATTTATTATTCAGATTTAACCAAAACCCATAATTTACATATAATGGTTTCATTTCCGTTAAAGGTTCAGCTTCCGACTAACCGATTAAATAGACTTATAAGCCAAACCGTTAGCCAACGATTACATGTCCAATCTAGCTGGCACACATTTTACATAAATTCAACGGATTTAGTAAAGGAAAATTCGGGGTGTTACACTTAGAGTTTTAAAAACGATTCTGTAAAGTATATAGGTATCGAGCCATGCCACAAGCTTCCTTTCTTGGACCATCTAGTAAGTTTGTGTTTTGATTTAATTCTCAAATAAGGTTAATGTTATGTGTTATAGCATTTGTCCATATATCTGTTTAATTTTGGGAATGATGTATAATGTTTGAAATTTTGAAGATTCATTAAGACAAGAGGCATTACGTTCCATTTGTAATACCTAAATGAGATTGTAAATGTCGTTTCTTACCTATCCACGAGATGAAATTAAAAGTGTAACGAATATAAATTTGATGCCAAATTTAGGAAAAAGTGCTTGTAGAATAAAGTCTCTGAAGGAAATCTTTTTGCTAGAAATGTGATACTTAAGGTGTTTGTAGAATAAAGTCTCTAAAGAAAATCTTTTGTTAGGAATTGGGATACTGAATCTATGTTAAAGTATTGTTTGAATGCTTAAGATGTGAAACTATCTTGTTATGTAAATGTTGAGCAATTATAAGATGATTGGTTAGGTTATGGATAATTTTTGATAAGTAAGATATTGAATTTCTTTTAACAATGCTCAAGGAGTACTTGATTGATTTGAATAGGTTTAACTTTGGTTGGGATAGTTCTTTAAACAAAGTATTTTTCCATAAAGAGATGCAAACAGTATGGGGTTTTGATTCTAAGATGCTAAAAGGAATTAAAAATAAATTTGTGATTAGATTTAGGACTATAAGACTTCGATTTTAACTTTTGATGATTTTGGGCTTTCGATGATAAGATCATTGAGTTGAATTTCTATTTTGTTTGGAGATTGTTAAATTTTCTTCTTTAAGAAGTTGATCAGATTTTTAATTGTATTTGAGGAGATTAAGATGTTTTTGAGGAAAGGAAGTTGAGGAAGAAGACAATAGCATTAATCAAGGTTCCCTATAGGAACCATGCCTTCAAGAGATAACTTAGGAACGAGGGGGATAGGATGCGTATTAAGTAGCCATGATATGTTTCTAGTAAGCTCTCAATTTCAAGGACGAAATTTATTTTATGGGGTAAGGTATTGCAACACCCGAGATTTCGTTTTATGAATTTTTGTTTGATCCTATGAATTTGTGTGCCAACCAGGGTTGGATAATGTTCTATGTGGCTGTTGTTTAATCATATGTTTAATAAATTTGTGATTATTGTGTTAATCAAGTGAGGGCCCTTGGTTGGTTAGAAGTTCGACTTGTGGGCCTATTCGTTCTTAGTCGAAAGTTAGACTGTTATCGAAAGAAAGCCTGTTGAATTTAATTTAAGGATTGGATTAATTATGGAATGGGAAGGCCCGAAAAGTTTAGGTTACAACCCAAAATATTAAAAAAAAAAGAAGA
Organism: Rhazya stricta; assembly: GCA_001752375.1. Classification (NCBI taxonomy): domain Eukaryota; kingdom Viridiplantae; phylum Streptophyta; class Magnoliopsida; order Gentianales; family Apocynaceae; genus Rhazya; species Rhazya stricta. Next base: position 52,071 of record MEJB01000073.1, read on the forward strand.
AAAATAAGAAAAGGAGAAGAAACCCTAAGTCCTCTTCTTCCTCCCCATTATGCTGCCGCCACTCCTCCCTACCGCACTCACCGCCTCCTTTTTCCCTCTGTTTGCCTGACGCCGCTCGTTGTGACCCTTCTCCTCCTCTCTCTTTCTTCTCACCTCTTTCTCCCTTCTCTCCCTCTGCTCGCCAATATCGCTACCTGAAGCTTGCGATATCATTGTCCAGATCCGCCATCTCTTCTCTTTTGCATATGTGGTTGGTCGAATCTGATAAGTGCTGGAAGCTTGCAACTTCGCTGTTCAGTTTCGCTCGAGATCTCTTGCCCTAGCCGGTGCTAGACGACATTCCCGCTCACAGCATGCATTTGGTTGACTCATTAGTCTCCAATGCTCGGAGCCGCGACCAGATTTCGGAGCCTCTACTCTACTGAAGTTTTCCCTGYTGCCCAAATTTTTCTTCCTCTGCCCTCGATCCTTGCTAGCTCGTGCTCGGATCGATTGGGTCTGAAGTCGATGCTAGCGTGAAGTCCCCAGATCCGCGCATCTTGCACGTTTCTCGAATGTGTTGCGACGCAGTCAGCCATTGCTCAGCCAGATCTGCCATCTTCTTCTCCTTCTTTCTCTCTTCGACCAGATCTCCTCTGTTCACCGGTTGCGACTTTTCGATTTCCATCTAGAGAAGCCTGATCAGTCCAGCAACAGCACGGAGGTTAAGTCCTTAGCTTGCTGTTGCTGGTTTCTTCACCTCGCTGGCTAGATCTTAAGATTTTCGACAACCAATGGTCGGAACAAATTGCCGAAAAGCTGCTATTCATGTCCTAGTTAGCTGAGTCTTGCCAGGAGCAGGGACTTGTGAGGGCAACAGGCACCCAACAAGTGCCCAGTGCCCAGGCGCCAGATGCCCAGATGCCCCAACGACCAGGGCTGTTGCGTGCGCGCTACTTGAGAGCACGCCCGGAGCGCAATGCCTTTTCCCACGGCACTTCGATTTTGTGGACTTAAAAGGTGAAAACATTATTATTTGATATTGAAATTTATGACCTAAGAAATTATATCCTAAAGTAAAATTGGTGCGAGAACATAGATTAGGTTTGATACCCGAACTAAGGATTTTAAATTGTACCCTTCAAAAGACATGATATTTGGTGATGTGGGAACTAAGTATGGATTAATAATTGGCAAATGACATTATTGGAATAAACACTGAATATCTAAGTTGGGACAGTCRTACTAAATGGACTTTCCTTCTGTAATCAAAATTAGGTCATTTCGAGTGCCTTAATGTYGAGAAACGTCGAAGGATTTCACTTCGCAATTTAAATAAGAACCCTGTAACGTAAAGGATTCTAGATAAGTAAATTCTCACATTCATTAACGTATATGATTTTGTAGAAGGATTTCACTTCGCAATTTAAATAAGAACCCTGTAACATAAAGGATTCTAGATAAGTAAATTCTCACATTCATTAACGTATATGATTTGATGTATCTGAATTCCTTTAAGTAGATCAATGTGTTGTATATGAGATTCTATGCAAGTAAACCCCCATAACCGCCTATCTCTTTTGTTGTGCGTTATGTGGTGGCGGTATGGGATTGTGTTATGAAATGTGTTGATTAGTGGAATGTTTGCACGTGTTTCATATCTGGTACTATTATTATGTCAAATGCCATGTTAATTACAGTTCTGTGCATTTCACGTCATGGGCATGTAGTTATAGTGTTCTACATCATCCCTGCCATGAGCCATTCATACATTTAAAGAGTGAATGGTTTAGGAAACGAAATTTTGAAAGGGAATGTATTTTATAAATTGTAACGTGTTCAGGAAAATGTTAAAGTTTTTGAAAAGGAGTATAAACCTAGCCATGAAGGATGTGAGTGGGAAATGGGGCGTGCGGGACCGACGCACTTGAACCGACCCTCGGGGAGAGTAGGCAATGATTCACCTCTGGGAGGTGAAGAGATGAAAGAATGTTAACCGCTCTGCGGTACTACCGGTAGGAATGTAATCAGGTTCCAAATAAGAATGGCCCACTGCAGAGCATATTGGCTAGGCATTACACTCAGTGAGCTCACGAAACTAATAGAATGAAAGGTTTTTGCAAAGTTTTTGCATTTTGAGAGGAAAGATTTTATGGAAAGGTTATACAAGAAAATGTTTAGAAAGTTTTCATTGAAAAGGTTAAGTTTTATAATTCATGACATGTAGGGCATGTTCATGCATTCATGCATGAGATTTACTCATTAGGCTTAGTAGCTCATTCCATTTCTCTCGTTGCATTTCAGATGATATGTAGCTAGATGGTGCGAGGAGATCGCTTGTGGGCAAGCCAAGATACCAAGAAGCTATTTTAAATGAATGTTATTTATAAGATCGTTGTTGACTAGAATGGTTTTTGCTTATTATTAAGTATTTCTTATTTAGTTTAAATTCTTGAGTTTTCGCAAATTCGTGTCAGTGAGTAAATGGTGACATTCCCGAGTTAGGTTAAAGTTTCTTAATTTGGGGGTGTTACAGTTTTGGTATCCGAGCCTAGAGTTTTAAAAATGATTCTGTAGACTTCATATGAAATTGATTTATGAATTTTTAAAAAGCATATGGGTATCAAGTCATACCATAATCGTTTTTCCCAAGACTATTTGGTAAGGTTTATGTTATAGTTTGAGTTATTAACTGATATTTAATGTTTATTTGTTATAAGGACCAGCTTGTGTTTGAAATTTTGAAGGTTCATTTTAGACCAAGAGGCATTACATTCCATTTGTAATACCTAAATGAAATCGTAAATGTCATTTCTTACCTATCCAYGAGATAAAATTAAAAGTGTCAAGAACATTTATTTGATGCCAAATTTAGAAAAAGGTGTTTGTAGAATAAAGTCTCTGAAGGAAATCTTCTGTTAGAAATTGGGATACTTAATCTATGTTAAAGTATTGTTTGAATGCTTATGATGTGAGACTGTCTTGTTATGTAAATTTGAGCAATTATAAGGTGATTGGTTAGGTTAGGTGGATAAACCTGATAAGTAAGATATTGAATTTCTATTTCATTTGGAGATTGTTAAAATTTCTTCTTTAAGAAGTTGATCTGATTTTAATTGTATTTGAGGAGATTAAGATGTTTTTGAGGAAAGGAATTAGAATTCTTCGGAACAAATATGGTAGGTTGGATCTAGCGCAATTTAAGAAGTGGTGATATATATAAGCTTATCAATATATAAAATAGGGTTTATGGATCTTCCAGAATCATAAAAGGCCAAAATGTGATTAATTGAGGGAAAAGTTAAAATACCACCGGATATCTAGTGTTCTTTTAATATTTCAAGAATATTTTTGAGGTTTATTTGGAAAAACTAGTCCTACTAATAGAATTAATGACCACGTACTTAGTTTTCACCATGGGTTGCACGTGTGTTGTTCGTGAAGAAAAATGATGGATCTATGAGTTATGTATAAATTATATAGAATTGGATGAGATGACAATAACGAGGAGAAACCTATTGTCTAGGGTTGATGATTCATTGATCAACTTCAGGTGCTAGATATTTTTCTAAGATTGATCTGTGATCAGGCTACTATTGATGTGGCTCCTTAAGAGGTTACATAGGAAAGAAACAAATGAGATGCATACTAAGTACCCCCAAATTTTTAGTGAACTCTAAATTTTGAGGACGAAATTTATTTTATGGGGTAGTGTATCGTAATACCTGAGATTTCTTTTTATGAATTTTTGTTTGATCTTGTGAATTTGTGTGCCAACTAGGGTTGGATAATTTTCTATATCGTTAACGTTTTAATTGTACGTTAATAAGAGTGAAATTATCGTGTTTGTCCATTTAGGGCCCTTGGTTGGTTAGAGGCTCGACTTGTTGGGCTTATTTGTTTTCATTCGAAAAATTAGATTTTTATCGAAAGAAAGGCCTGTTAAATTTAATGTAATGAATTGGATTAGTTACGGATGGGAAGACCCGAAAAATTTAGGTTAGGGCCCAAGTTTATAAAAAAATAATAAAAATAGAAGAAACCCTAAACCATATTCTTCCTCCCCATTATGCCGTTGCCGCCCCAAACCCTACCGCCTCTTTCTTTTTCTCTTCTCGCCGATGTCATCTGGGACTGTCGTTGCCCRTTGATCGCCGTTCATCCTCTTCAGACTAGCACTCCTTGCAAATCCACCATCGCTAGGTTGTTGTCTCCATCATCATGCTTGAGATCGTCCAGATCCAAGCCCTACGACACAAGTGCGACCCACTGCTTGGTTGCTTGTCATGCCTGAGGTTGCCCGTCCTTCGGTCACTGAGACCGTTAACAGCCTGTTCGTGTCACTACGGGTTGCCTGAATCTACGCGACTGGAGTTACTAGTTTCCAGATTTGCCTGCTAGTTTCGCAACCATCATCCGTCCTCGAATGCTGCTCCCTGTGTCTGGTTACGCCGCAGCGAGTTGCTGCACCCCAGAGACACGCGATCCGCGTCTAACCGGAGTCCATAGCCGCTTGGGACAAAGCGCTTCGCCCAGATCTGCCATCTTCGTCTTCTTTGCCTGATCGGAGTTTGCCATAGCCACTGGACGAACTGGTTTGCCACCAGAATCTGCCATCTCTTCCCTCTTTTTCCTTCTTCATGACCTGATCTGGATGTCCGCACTGTTGCACCACTCACTCCACTTGCGGGTTACAGCACGTCATCCATCCTCGGCAGCTTGCCGCCTTCATTCCGCCTTGAGAGGGTGCTCGGACTAGCGACAGCTCGAGGGCTGGATTCCTACTGGCTGTTCACCGGCTTCTAGCGTGCTCAGCAAGCACCATGCACTTAGTGGCAGGAGCCCAGTGAGTCCCTGTGCCCAGGCGCCAGACGCTCGACGCCCAAGCGCCCAGGCGCCTAGATGCCCAGACCCCAAGGCGCACATACACTATTGCACGCACTGCTTGAGCGCATGTCCGAGAACCCAATACCATTCCCGAGACACTTGAATTTTGTGGACTTAAAAGGTGAAAACATTAATATTTGATATTGAAATTTTTGACCTGCGAAATTATATCCTAAAGTAAAATTGTGGAGAACATAGATTAGATTTAATATCTGAGCTAAAGAGTTGAAATTGTAACCATAGAAGCATGTGATAATTGGTAATGTGGGACTAAGAATGGATTAATAATTGGCAAATGATATTGTTGGAATAAACACCGAATATCTAAGTTGTGGCAGTCATACTAAATGGACTTTCCTTCTGTAATCAAAATTAGGTTGTTTCGAGTGCCTTAATGTTGAGAACAGTCGAGGAATTTCACTTCGTAATTCAAACAAGAAACCTTTAACGTAAAGGATTCCGGGTAAGTAAACTCTCACATTCTCATTAATGTATATGTATGATTGTTATTGAATCTAAGTTCTATGTAACTAAATTCTCTCATTCTTATTGACATATATGTGTTGTGTGTTATGCGGTGGCGGTATGAGATTATATTGTGAGATGTGTTAATTGTGTCAAATGATTTGTACATGTTTCATATCTTGTACCCTTTTTATGTCGAATGGCATGTTAATTACAGTTGTATGCATTTCATGTCATGGGCATGTAGTTAGTGTTTTACATCATTCCTCGCATGAGTCATTCATACATTTAGAAGTGAATGGTTTAGGAAATGAAATTTTGAAAGGGAATGTATTCTGTAAATTGTAATGTGTTCAGGAAAATGTTAAAGTTTTGGAAAAGAAGTGTAAATCTAGCGATGAAGGATGTGAGTGAAAAAATAGGGCATGGGGACCGACGCACTCGAACCGATCCTCGGGGAGGGTAGGTAATGATTCACCTCGAGGAGGTGCAGAGATGAAAGAATGTTAATCGCTCTGCGATACTACCGGTAGGAATGTAATTCGGTTCCAAATAAGAATGGCCCACTGCAGAGCCTAGTGGCTAGGCATTACACTCAGTGAGCTCACGAAAGTAATAGAATGAAAGGTTTTTGCAAAGTTCTTGCATTTTTTAAAGGAAAGATTTTATGGAAAGGTTATACAAGAAAATGTTTAGAAATTTTTCATTGAAAAGGTGAAGTTTTATAATTTATGACATGTAGGGCATGTTTATGCATTCATGCACGAGATTTATTTATTGGGCTTAGTAGCTCATTCCATTTCTCTCATTGCATTTCAGATGATATATAGCCAGATGGTGCGAGGAGGTCGCTTGTGGGCAAACCAAGATACCCTGAAGTTATTTTAAATGAATGTTATTTATAAGATAATTGTTAACTAGAATGATTTTTGCTTATTATTAAGTATTTCTTATTTGGTTTAAATTCTTTTGAGTTTTTGCAAATTCATGTCAGTGAGTAAATGGTGACATTCCCGTGTTAGGTTAAAGTTTCTTAATCTGAGGGTGTTACATAACCATGAAAAATGTGAGTGGGAAATGGGGTGTGGGGGACCAGCGCACCCGACCCTATCCTTTAGGGGGGTAAGGAAGAATGTAATGTTCACCTCTTTGGAGGTAAAAAGATGAAAGGAAAAGTAAAGGAATATTAACTGCTTGCAGTACTACCGGTAGAAATGTAATCGGGTTCCAAATAACTATGGCCCACTCCAGAGCTTAATGGCTAGGCGTTACAATTAGTGAGCTCACAAAAGTAATGAAATAGAAGGTTTTTACAAGTTACAAATTTTGAAAGGAAAGATTTTATGGAAAGGTTATACAAGAAAATGATTTGAAAGCTTTCATTGAAAAAGTGAGATTTTATAATTCATGACACGTAGGGCATATTCATGCATTCATGCATGAGATTTACTTACTGGGCTTTATAGCTCATTCCATTTCTCTCGTTTTGCATTTCAGATGAGGTGTAGCCAGATGGTGCTAGGAGGTCGCTTGTGGGCAAACCAAGATACCCTTATGTATACTCTAAATAAATTTTAAAGATTTAGATAGTAGTTGACTATTTCTTACTTGGTTTAACTGATTGTGTTTTTAAATTCGTTCGGTTTCTTCAAATTTCAATTTGAATAATTGTTGGGTTGGTAAAAGATTTGTTGGAGCATATTACTCTTTACGTTGGATGTTTATTTGGGTTCGAATGTATGTTGTGAATGGGTGTTTGAGAATGTTGAGAAATTTTTGAATGTGTGCAGGGGGTAGTTATTGAAGTTACAGAGAAAATCCKATCGAATTTTTATAAAACCGCTGACAAGGATAAAGACTTCTTTTATTTCCTATAGTAGTTGATTGTTCTATGAGTAAGGTAATGTAAAATTCTCAATTTAAGACAGTTTCTAATCTGGGGCTGTTACAAGACCCATAACTATCAAATGCTAGAAGGATCTATTCCTATAGCTTTGATGTATCGGGTACATTATAAAGCCATGTAATCTGCCTTTGCAACAAAGGCTAGATGTCAAAGCAAGAAAGGTGAAACCCTTCTACTTTAGACAGATCTCTCTAGATCCAATTTAGTGATTCCAAAATCCATCCAGTGGAAAGATATCCAACTTCCAAATGAATGAGTCCTAGAAGAAGCAGCTCCTACAAATTTTATTCAATCCCCTTGAAATACTGAGATTAGAAATATCAACCAATTTTCAGATGGTTTAGTAAAACTGAGATTCCATAGAAAAATTTCAAGTAAAAGATTTTCAGATCATCGTTCTGAAATCCAGAACATAGATCTAGGAAGGATTTCCCAGATCCCAACGGTCATAGATCACCCTAGGAAAGTTGCTTCCTTAGCAGATCTTCCCAAGTATTCTGAATCAGATATACCTACAACTTCTAGAATTTTCTTTCACAAAGCTGATTATTCTTCTGTACTGAAAATTCCCAACATGAATTAAATATGATTTCAAAAGATTTTCAATTAGATGAAACTATGCTACATAATGATTTTTATTGAAAAGAAAATACTGATAAAAGAAATTGGTTCTTTAAAAAATTCCTTTCTGAAAGGAAACAAATCCAAGAAAAATATTATGATTTTGTAATTTCAAATAAATTCATATCTTATTTTTGGATTGGTTTGAAATTTATTATATTATTCCAAATAAAATTAAATATCATTTTTCATCCATTYAGCCTATTGCAACTCCATCTAAGAAAATTTCAAAGTGGCAATCACTTTCTCTTTCTCATTAAATCCAAGCAAATCATCCCCCTCTTCATGGTATAAAAATAGATCATTTAGGAAAATTTGTAGAAGCTTTTCCTTATAAAACTCTAGCAGATGATGTTCTTCAAACTACCAAAAATATCATAAGTCAAAATAATTTTATAAATGCACATTTAAATACTATAGGAAAACAACTCGATAGGATTGAAAGATCCTTACCCATAATTTTTGAAAAATCTATTATTTCTGAATCTATTTCTTCGAAAGAATAAAAGAAATCTCTWAAAAATCCTATTTTTAAATCCTTTTATATCTCTGATTCCAGTGTAAAAACAATTAGAGCTGATAAGTTAGAATTTTCTAAAGCCATCCAGGATCAATTGAGTCTTATAAACTTATCCTCTACCTCTAGTAAAATCATTCCAGATTCTACTTCTAAATCTAATAAGATTAATGTCATAGAAGAAAATTCTTCTTCTTTAGACACTGATCAAACATTAGAACAATTCCAACCTAAATCCACATCGATTCCTAGCATCAATCCCATGACTTGGCAGTCATCTATCATTCTTGTTCCAAATTCCCCTACCGCTCCAAATATTACTGTAGCAGAACCCATTTCCCAATACCGTTCCAATGCCTCATCTGTCTATGATTGGAACATAGACAATCTTTCTGATTATCAAATCATTAATTTTCTCCAAAAATGACTATGGCGGCAAATGCTTATAAAACCCAGATAAGAATTGACGATAGAGCTATAGCTGAGCTCTTTATCGCCGATTTCTCTGGCCAATTAGAAGGTTGGTGGGATTACTATCTCACTTCTCAACAGCGGCAAGATATACTTAATGCTGTTAAGATCGATGAAGCTAGTAACTTCATCGTAGAAGCCAATGGCCAACCTATTTCAAATGCCGTATCAACTCTCATCCTTTCTATCTCCTTCCATTTCATTAGAGATCCATCACATCTAAAAGATAAAAATGCCGAATTATTATCCAATCTTAGATGCCAAAAACTTAGTGAATTCCAGTATTAAAAAATACTTTTCCCACTAGGCTTATGCTTAGAGAAGACTCCAATCAACCATTTTGAAAAGAGAAATTCCTTGCAGGACTACTTCATCTCTTAGGAGAAAGAGTTAGGAATAAACTCCGTGAAGAAACAAGTAGTAAAATCATTCCTTATCACCAACTCACCTTTGGAGAACAGATCAGTCAAATTAATAAAGAAGTTATAAAATTATGTAAAGATATTAGGCTTCGACAAACCCCTAAACAGGAACTCAAACAATCTAAAAAAGAGTTAGGAGACTTCTATAGACAGTTTGAAAATCTCCCAGAAAAAGCCTCCCATTGCAATGGCAGCTGCAGTAAACCCTCTTCATCTAAATCCCAAAGGAAATCTTACCATAGAAAATCTTCAAAACCACCTGATGATTTTTATAAAAAAACCTTTTCGAAAATATTCTAAAAAATCCTCTTATGATAAAAAACCCAAACAAAATAAATCTTCAACAAATCTCAAAGATGCTAAATGTTTTAAATGTCATAAAAAAGGACATTATTCTAAGTACTATAAATTTTCTAAAAAATTAAATGAACTTCATTTAGATCCAGAAATTTATGAGAAAATTGCAAATATTCTAGTTGATTCTGATTCTGATTCTATATCTTCTGAATCTTCTGAAAAAGTGTAATATCCGGAATTTTTTCTTTATTAATTTTGTTTGACTTTGTGTGAAACTGTGTGCTAACTAAGGCTGAAAATTTTATATGTGATTAATATTTCAAAATCACACGTTTAATAAATACGAAAATATTATTCGTGTCGAATAAGAGTTTCGTTTGGTTAAAGGCTCGACTCATGGGCCTATTTATTTGTTAGTCGAAAGTTRAACTTTTTATCGAAAAGAAACCCATTATATTTAATTTATGGATTTTAGGTTAGATTTGGATGGGACGGCCCGAAGGGTTTGAGTTACAGCCTAAAATATAAATAATTCCTAAAAGCCGCCGCAGTCGCCGCCATTTCCCCTCTGCCTACCCGACGCCACTTATTGCGGCCCTTCCTTGCTTCTTCTTCTTCACTCTTCCCTTCCTCCACTAACGACGCTTGAAGTGGCCACTGCTTGTTACGGTTTGCGATCGACCCGCTGCATCAGGCCACGCCATTGCTCAAATGCCCCTCGCAGCGTGCGTCGTTGAGGCTAAACACTCGCTCGAGTCACTACGAGGTGGATGCTGGAGACTGCCAGTTCCTAACGAGCCAAGCAGAATGCTCTAAGTCCCTTCTCCGACTTCCCTCTCTTGCTCTTGGACTCGAACCGACGATCTGAGGTCCTCGCCAGCGCCTACCAAAAGTCCGCCAGAGGAGTGTAATCCACCTCCAGATTCGGTAAGCCATCTTTCTCCTCTCCGTCTTGGTGCGAATGGATTTGCACTACACCATTCGCCAGATCCGCCGTCATCATTGCTTCTCTACGTGATCGGATCTGCGCGACTCAGACACGCCAGATCTGTCGCCATTATTTTCTTCTCCTTTTCTGCTCAACATTTTTTCTCTTCGACTGAAGCCAGATCCCTTGCTGCTGGCCGTCATTCTGCTCTCTGCCTTGCTGCTCGCACTGCCGGACAAGTCCCACTGTCTGAGATTGAAATCACGACCCACTGACTTGCGGCGTGGTCATTCAACAAGGGCAGCAACAGGTGCAGCGCCAGCAAGTGGTCTGGTCATGCGCCAGTAAGTGCTTTGGTCGTGCGAGTTCTCCCCAACTTGCTAATTTTAGAGTTACCAGAAGTTGACAGAAACATTGCCGGTCAACTGCGTTTTTTGGTCAAGAACATGGGATAGCAACAGGGCCTGGTACTCAGCAGTGCCCAGCGCCAGTGCTAAACACCAGGCACCCAGCAAGCACAGGCGCCCAACAAGGGCCAGGCGCCTGAGGCCCGATGCCCGAGAGCATCGTCGCCCAGATGCCCAGGGTTGTTGTGCGCGTCGCTTGAGCGCATGCCTGGGAATCCAATACTGCTCCTGCAACATTTGGATATTGTGAATTTTAAGGTGAAAATGCTAATACTTAATATTAAAATTTTGTGACTTGTACATAATTATGCCCTGAAGTGAATTTGATGGGAGAACATAGTTAGGTTTATGCTCGAACTAAGGAGTCGAATTGTACCCTTAAAGCGTGATATTCAATATTATGAGAACTAAATATGAATTTATAAATTTATAAAGGACATTCTTGGATTAAACACATAATACCTAAGTTGGGACGATCGAACTAAGTAGACCTTCTTTCTGTAATCACAACTAGGTCATTTCGAGGCCTTACGTTGAGAATGGTTGAAGGAGTTCCCATCACGGTTTAAGTAGGAGCCCATTAATGTAAAGGACTCCGGGTAAGTGATCCTCACACCTCATTAACGTTATGAATTAATGTAATTGATCTCTTCTAGTTAATTCTAATATGTTGTGTATGAATTGTATGTTGATGTGTGTAAATTGTGTGGAATGTTACATGTGTTCATATCCTGCATTCGAATGATACGTTATATACGGTTGTATGGATTTCATGTCATGAGCATATAGTTAAAAATCCATATCACTTCTGGCATGATCCATTCACACACTTAGAAAGTGAATGGTTAGAAAATRGAATTTTAAAGGAAAATGTTTAAGTTTTGAAAATATTAAGTTTTCAGAAAGGAGTGTAAACCTAGTCACGAAAGATGTGAGTGAAAAATGGGGCATGGGGGACCGACGCACCTGACCCTACCCTCTTAGAGGGTAGGTAAGAATGGAATGTTCACCTTCTTGAAAGTGAAAGTATGGAAGGAAAATTTTTTGAAAAAGGAATGTTAATCACTTTGCGTAGGAATAGAATCAGGTTCCAAATAAGAATGGCCCACTACAAACTTAGTCGCTAGTCGTTACACTCAGTGAGCTCACAAATGAAAGGAAATGGAATGTTTTATTGTAAGTGAATTTTGAAGGAAATGTTTTATAACAAGATTTCGAAAAAGGGAATGTTTGGAAAGTTTTTCATTTAAAAGGCGAAATCTTAAAATTTCATGGCATGTAGGACATGTTTATACATTCATGCATGAGGTTACTTACTGGGCTTTTTAGCTTATTTCTTCTTCTTATGTTCCATTTCAGATGATATGTGACTAGATAGGGCGAGGAGGTCACTTATRGGTGAGCTATGATACTTAGGGACTTGTTTCAAATCAATTTTATGTAAAATGATAAATATTTCTGAATGTTTTAAATTCTTGAAGTTTTCACGACTTTTGTTTTTAATAAATGTTGAGTTTTTAAATGAATAGTTTGATTATTTGTGAGTGAAGTGATGTAATATTATCAGCCAAGGATAGTTCCTAATCTGGGGGTGTTAGCCCTCCAAATTGATGAAATTCACACTTTATCATCTTTTGCAAATCCCAAATCTTTAGATTATTCTTTAAACATTCTTACTAAAGAACAACAATATCTTTCAGAAAATGTTAAGTATATTTCGGATCCCGTTTTACAAAAATAATATTTAGAAAACATTTTGAGTTCAATTTGTGATGAAAAACCTCTTTCAAAACCTTATATTCTTCCGTCTACATCTCCTTCTTCTCTGCTCGACCGGAGTTGCCATAGCCATGCTCAGAACAGCGACTACTTGGGGAAGCCTTGCCGCGCACCGCTCGCCGCTTGGCTATCACCGCTGCTATYCGTCTTTGCTGCTGTTGCTCGCCAGATTAGTTGAGTGACCGATCAGACCAGAAGCGGAGGTTCTGGAAAGTGACCGCTGTGTTGTCTTCCTCCCTTGCCACCGCTGTTATTGCTGCAGTGCGTTGCTACTGCCTGTGTTGCTAGGAACAAGGACCTGCAAAAGCAACGACCGTCTTCCTCGCTAGTGCTCAGCGAGTTGCAGCTAAAAGGCTGCTGTCGATGGTCGACGAACTTGGCCAGTCAGCGGAGCTTCGGCCGGGATCAAGGGGCAACAACAGCGGTTGCCTAGGTGCCCAGGCACCCAGACGCTATTGCTTTCGTCGCTTGAGCACACACCAAGAATCCAATACCACTCCTGCGACACTTGGACCTTATGAACTTAATATTATCACTTAATATTGAAATTTATGACTTATAAATAATAATGTCCTGAAGTGAATTGGCAAAAGAACATAGATTTGGTTTATACTCGAGCTAAGGAGTTTGAATTGTACACTTAAAAAACATGATAATTGGTAATATGAGAACTAAGTATGGATTTATAATTGACAAATGACATTCTTGAATTGAACACTGAATATCTAAGTTTGACAGTCGTACTACATGGACTCTCCTTTGTAATCAAAATTAGGTTGTTTCGAGTGCCTTAACATTGAGAACGGTCGAAGGATTTCACATCACAATTCAAATAAGAAAACTTTAACATAAAGGATTTCGGGTAAGTAAATTCTCACATTTCATTAACGCATATGAATCGACGTATCCAAATTCCTTTAGGTAGTTTAATGTGTTGTAATTGGATTTTATGCAAGTAAACCCCCATACCCGCCTATCTCTTTTGTTGTGTGTTATGTGGTGGCAGTACGGGATTGTGTTATAAGATGTGTTAATTGTGTGGAATGATTTTTATGTGTTTCATATCTTGTACCCTTTTTATGTCGAATGGTATGTTAAATACAGTTGTATGCATTTCATATCATGGGCATGTAGTTAATGTTCTACATCATTCCTAGCATGAGCCAATCATATATTTAGAAAGTGAATGGTTTAGGAAATGAAATTTTGAAAGGGAATGTATTTTATAAATTGTAACGTGTTCAGGAATATGTTAAAGTTTTTTGAAAAGGAGTGTAAACCTAGCCATGAAAGATGTGAGTGAAAAATGGGGTTGGGGGACCGACGCACCTGAACCGACCCTCGGGGAGGATAGGTACTGATTCCCCTCGGGGAGGTGAAGAGATGAAAGAATGTTAACCGCTTTTCGGTATTATCARGAGGAATGTAATCGGGTTCCAAATAACAATAGCCCACTGCAGAGCTTAATGGCTAGGCATTATACTCAGTGAGCTCACGAATGTAAAGAAATGAAATGTTTTACAAGTTATATATTTTGAAAGAAAATATTTTGTTAAAACATTACGAAAAGGAAATGTTTAGAAAGTTTTCATAAAAAAAGCAAAATTTTATAATTTCATGAGATGTAGGGTATGTTTATGCATTTATGCATAAGATTTACTTACTGGGCTTTTTTTAGCTCATTCCTTTTCTTTTATTTTGCATTTCTATGTGTAGCCAGATAGTGCGAGGAAGTCACTGTGGATAAACCATGATACCCTAAAGCATGTTTTTTAAATAAATTCTATGGATTAAGATAGTTGTTCACTTGAATGGTTTTGCTTATCATTAAGTAAATTTCTTGTTGGTTTAGCTACTTCTGTTTTAAATTCTTTGGGGTTTCCGCGATTTCAGTTTGAATAAATGTTGGGTCGGTAAAGATTGGTTAAACACATTATTTATTGTTTTGGATATTGTTGAGTTTTAATGGGTAGTTATTAAGGTTATAGGGGAAACTCCATTGGATTTTTGTAAACTTTTTGGTTTCTTTTATTTATTACAGTATTTGATTATTTTACGAGTAGGGTAATGTAATATACTCAATTTAGGACAGTTCCTAATCTGGAGGTGTTACAATAGAAAAATCTTTTTATGAACCATCAGCATTCAAAACTATTCAAAAAATTTTTGGACAGAATTGGTTTTACAAACCAGTTCATCCTGTAAAAATTCCTATTTATTATCAATCCATTTTGGAAATATGCGGTTTGGTGGAGATAAAATATTTTTTCTTAGAAAAACCCTACCAGTAACCTACTTATTCCACATTTAAAATTTTAAATATTTTGTCACCAGATACTTGGGTAAATTCCCAAGGAGAAGTCAATCAGGAATTTGGTTTTCCAGACACCTGTAAGAGGGAACCCTTCTACCAGGAGACCTTCACCGACTGGGATTACCAGCAGGCGTGGTACAATTCCTTTTATATCCAGAACTACAAATCCCAGCACACATAGCTGATATACTTTGATACCCGTACATGAGGTGCTTCTACATTCCCTTTCTGGTTTATCCAGTGGTGGGATACCTTTGGTACCATTGAAGAATGGTTAAACCAAAAATCCCATGTAAAAACAGCCTTCAACACCTTCAAATCCCATTATAATCCAACCCCTGAAGAATTCCATTTCGGAACATTACCCTTATTCCATACAAAATTCTATTTACCATGGGTTCTATTATGGTATGTAGAATACAATGCTTCAACAAAAATCCTCATCATCCAACGAAATTTCCAGATTAAATGATGGACATCCTTCAAAATTCCACTATCTTTCCAAAACTCATCTATTATAAAGCTCTGTCAACATCGACAGACAACACAGAAGATCATGGCTCCGACTATCACACCAGATCAAAAAGAATTCCTCAACGAGAAATGCCAACTCGCAGTGAAGCTTACAGCAGTAAAATCCCCCGAAGAAATGTAGCAGTTTCTATTGCAATATATTCCATCTTCATGATTAAAGGTGGTGTCATCTGAAGACTCAGCGACATCACATGCCCAAGATGAAGCCGATCTACTATAATATACAGAAAGAAGACTTTGAAGAAATTCCAGTAGAAATATCGTAGAGTACTGTAGCACTCTACACAGAAAATTATTGTAAACACTTTTCAAATGCATTGTACACTGTAGCGCTCATAGAAACACTGTAGAAATACCCCCTCTTGAACTCTATATAAAGAGGCTCTTCCCTCATTGTTAAGGGAGGAAAAATAGAAGAGAAACTAAGAGATAAAATCTCTCCTAGTCTAGAAATCCCTTTCCTCATTTTGTTCCATCTCTTCTCTGAAGATCTTATCGCAGAACTTGTATCCCAGATTTTATAAGTAAGTTTTTCTTACTTATATTTTCTAATTTATAATATATATAAATTCCATTTCATAAATTGTTTTCATTACATGCATATGGAAGGCAAAGCCTCCTGCTTCTCATGCATCTATTAAAATACCTGTTTGATATTATTTCAATTCCTGCTTTGGTTCGGGTTCTTACCCGCCTTATGTGTTTTAAATCTAAATAAATTTATTTTGGTGATTTGTTTGTTGTTTGTTTTTATAAACTTTGAATTATTATTGCTTCTCACAAATCAAGTCATAACTATCAATGTAAGAAGGATATAATTATATATATATATATTATATATATATATAATATATAGAGAGAGAGAGAGAGAGAGAGAGTAATTATACTTTATTTGTTTCAAAATCCTTTGGATCTCAGCCCAAAAAATATTTACTTTTATAAAAATCTTTTTTTCTCACAAAAACAAAAAAGCTGAGTTATTGTATTAGGTTTTTAAGTTATGAATTAGGTGTGAGTTTTATTATGATTGATCACTAAGCATTTCTTGTGAATTGTTTTAGGAAACAATAGATAGTAGATTTACTGAGTAACTAGAATCACAGGTGAGTTCCTCCATCTTTTAAAACTCCACCAAAAATGTGCCTGTTTTCTAACAAGCATACTGTACATAACAAATGTTTTTCCTTCTAATTTTTATAACTATCAAATGTGCCGGTTTTCTAACAAGCATACTCTAATTAGATTTGTCATTCCCGTTTGCTTAAATATGATTTTTAACTTCAAATGTATTTTCAAAACTCTCTTCAAAAATATTTTTCAAAAACTATCCTTTCACAGATATTATCTTGATTTTTCAAAAACTTAGAACAGTATGTTTTCAAAAGCTTCTTGATAAAACAGTTTAGGAAAAAAATTCAAACTCGTAATCTCTATTCTTTTTCTGACGAAAGTGTTTTCCAAAAGTTGTTATGAGATCACCTTTTGGTTGAATGATTGATTGACTTAATGGATTGGTATTGAGCACACAATAACGCCAGCTTTGATAGCTAGCTCGGTGAACAAAGTATTATGCGTGGCTGGTCCCCAATACGAGTACCTGTTGAACTTCCACACGATAGTGTTAGAGTGAGCCCAAATTTGGCCAAATGCCTGGGATGTCTGTTGCAGACTGAGAATGCAAGGTGGACACTCGTGCCAAGGGCACCCAGATTGACTTGTTGGGTTGCCGTACCCTCGGTTAGGAGATTCAACCAAGAGAGCCTAACTCTTTTGTAACCTAGATAGTGGATACCTTGCTTGATATTAGTGTGATAAGGTTGAAAATCGTACGCGTACGCCTGCAGGGATAAGGCTGATATTACTAGACCGTGCAAAGTTTTATTTTCCTCTACTTGTCACCCTGCAGAGTTCTGCTCTACAGTACTTGATACTTGTTTGATTGATTCTTAGAAATGTTTTCAACTCTACTCTTGTTAAATACTTCATGTACCAAAATTTTTCATTAGCAATACAGTTTTCATAAAACCTTGAACTTATGTTTTCTACATATACACTGCAAACGTGCGGAACTCACTAAGCTAGTAGTCATAGTTTCCTCTATTTTCTTTTACAATGACAGGGACAGACTATGAGGCATTGGGTGTTGGGGATGAAAGCCAGGAATGTCAAGTGCTAGAGCAGCTTGTAATCATTGTCAAGATATGCTTCTACTTAGTCTATTATGACCCTGAGCTTGTAATCATTGTCAAGATATGCTTCTGCTTAGTCTACTATGACCCTAACTTGTAATCATTGCCAAGATATGCTTCCGCTACCATTTCTTGTTATAGTACCGATTGCAAAGAGGCTGGCGGTGACTCATTCAGCCCCAGTGGACTCTAGGGGAAGGCGGAGGTGCCACAATAAGGAATTCAGATTAAGCATATGAGAATTATTGAAATTATGTCTAGAGTATGCTTAAATAAAATAGGGACAAACTCACATGTGGCTTTGATTAATCAGGAAAAGAGCTACTGTCTGGTGCTTCCTAGACATAATCGTAATAATTTCCTCAGTAATAAAGTATAATAATCACCACCCCCAAGTCTTATCCTAAATAGAACCCATTTCAGAATATCTYTACTTTATCGTTCAGTAGGGTTTATGAGTAAAATAGGTTTCTCAGGAATAAAAATTTTTCTGAGCTAAAAATGATATTGAGATCATTTGGAAAAATGTTATAAAGTGTAAAACTTATAAGATAAATTATAGAAAATGCATGAATAAGAAAATTCTAGGGTAAGAGTGATAGGTTTGAAATCAGTTTTCCAGCAATAGACAGCTGTGTTTCAAGAAATACTCCCAAATTACGATGAGTTTCTAAATGAGATCGGCGTCAAAATAATCCTAACATATTAAGGTTTATTATTATGCAAAAATCTGAACTTAACAAGGTTCGAATCATTCCCAGATTTAAAGATGAAATGCACAACTTATGTTCAATCCTCTAGATTGACCCTACATTGAAGATCAACTCATATCTTGAGTTTTACAAGTTCAAATTGGGTGATATTTGCATCATTTCTTCCTAAGATACGTGAATGTTTACCCATATATCAAAATCAAAGTTCCACCAAGTGATAAGGTTTCTATGACCTGTTGAAAATGGACAAAAATTCTTAGCCATCAAAACTAGTTGATGTTTTTTGTCAAACGGCTCTTTTTTAAACCGTTACAACAAATGGTACTTAAGAGGACTCTGGAGACCATTTTAAACTACCATATTTGAGATTTTTTGAGAAAACATTTTGGAAAGCTAATCTTTGATTATTTTATACAAAATGTACAAGGAATATTTTTGCTTATCTTTGTGAAATAACCCAATATCTTTATTTTCTATCCTCACTTTATAGAGTGATGTTTTGTTAAAAAATTTATCTCTACATTTAAGAAACAATTGCAAGGTTATCTAGGACTTAAATCCTTTGTTATAAGGTGAACTTGAGGTGTTACAGGGTTATTGTCATATATAACTCATTTATGGGTAAACCTTATGTTGATTGTAAAAGTCTTTCTGACTTTTGATAGTGGATTTGAAAATCCTAAGGGTGAGACACTAGGTAATGGAGGCAGATTTTAAGTGATATAGAACCACTATAAATCTTGTGTCTATTGCATGTTTCCTTCCTCTTATTAATTGTTCGTGTACATCGATTCACATAGCATTTATTTCTCATTATTACACATATCATTTATTGTACTGTCCAAGTGTTCGATATTTTTACTCAAAGTGTGAAAAGTTTGCATTCATTGCATAAGTATGAAGCATCTAGTAGCCAATTTCCCTCATCCTAAAAACCCCAAGAAGAAGGAAGTAAAACCTTTGAAGAAGAAAAGCTTTTTTACTTGSGATGATAATGAAGAAGATTACCGTTCCGATGTACAATTGAAAAAGTTAATGTTTTTTTATGGCTTTAAATGATGAGATAACTACTTATATCCTTTTTCTTTTAGATGATGATGAATTTGATGCTAAATATTTCCTCATTGATACTTATGATGAAATGCAAAAAATGAATAAGAAAAATAAGGATATGGAAAAACAAAATTGAGAATTTTTTGATTGAGAATGCCAAATTGCAATTAGAAAACAATTCTCTTGTTGATTCCGTGAAATCTTTTGAATTATAAGAAATCTAGTTCATCTATGACTATTGATGTGATAACTAATGAAAAGCATGAATTAGTAAAAGAGGATACTCTTGAAGATATGATGCTTAAACGTAATTCTTTAAAAGGGAGTTTGATGATTTAAATGTATCTTGATCAAGTTTGCTAAAGGAAAGGACAATGATGATAGATTACTTAGTGGCCAAAGGTCTCCATTTGATAAGAAAGGTATTGCTACTCTGTCTTCATAGAGTACATCCTTTACATACACTTAATGCTACAAGATTCTTTTACAAAAAGAAAATTCAAAGTGGAATGAAATCTATTTGGTTAGTTAAGACTACCAAGACTAACCTCAAAGAATCCAAGAAAATTTGGGTACCAAAGGTCTCATTGATTAAATGTTGYAGGGGTTTTTGAAGACCAAGTATAAGGTAACCCAAATGGTACTTGGATAGTGGATGCTCAAGACACATGACTAGTGACTCCTCAATACTTGTTTACTTTCAAAAGAGTGAACAAGGATTTGTCACTTTTGAAGACAAAAAGAACGTTAAAATTATTTGAATGAGTTGTGTTGGTAAGGCACTCATCCTACTATAAAAATGTAACAATAGCTATAAAGTGCAATTTGGTAAGGATACTTGTCAAATTGTTGAGTGATAATGTTTTACGCATTGCAAATAGATGTTGTAATATATAATCTCTTTATTTGCAAGAACTTGTTGATCAATAAGTAAAATTCTTAGCCATTAAACATGATGATTCATATCTACGAATAGAAGATTTGGACAGGTTAGCATGGATTTATTAAATGATCTTTCAAAATATGATCCTATAAGAGGTCTTCAAAAATTTGATTTCAAAAGGACAAAGGGTTTGATGCCTCTCAATATGGAAAACAAATCAAAACCCCTTTCAAGCCTAAAAAGATGACTTTGACTACCAAACATCTTGAACTTGTACATATACTTTATTTGGTCCCATGAGGACAACTAGTTTTGGTGGTAAAAGTGTATATATCTGCTAGTTGATAATATTTCTAGATTTTATTGAATATTATTTCTTGCTAGCGAAGATGATGCATTTTGTCAATTTGTAAACCTTTTTAAACATGTTCAAAAATCCATTGGCACAAAACTTATTTCCATTAGAAGTGACAATTGTAGAGAATGTTATAAAAAATATTTTACCTCCTTATGTGATGAACTTTGAATTACTCACAACTTTTTGACAGCTAAAAACCCACAATAAAATGTTGTTGTTGAAAGGGAAAATTGTACTTTGCAAGAAACGGCTCGTCCTATGTGATGTGAAAACACTTTGCAAAAGTACTTTTGGCCGAAGCAGTTAATACCACATGCTATGTTGTTAAACAAGTTTTGTTGAGACTAGTTATTAGAAAAACTTCTTATGAACTAATTTTTTGAAA
Source organism: Rhazya stricta (assembly GCA_001752375.1). Lineage (NCBI taxonomy): Eukaryota > Viridiplantae > Streptophyta > Magnoliopsida > Gentianales > Apocynaceae > Rhazya > Rhazya stricta. The sequence continues at coordinate 73,179 of MEJB01000073.1, forward strand.
TGTACCAAATAATTCCTACTTTAGAGTATTTGGATGCAAGTGCTTTGTATCGAGTAATAGAGATAACCTTGGTAAATTTGATAACAAAGCGATGAGGCTATATTTCTTGGTTATTTCTTCAAATAGGAAAATATTTAGAATTTATGATAAATGCACTCTTTTTGTTATGGAATTTATGCATATTACCTTTGATGAATCTAATGCTTATTCTTGAGAAAGAATGATGAGGAAGTGAATCCCTCATATGATTTATTCAAAGAAGGTCAATCCAAAGGAGATTTATTTGATCTAGTGAACCATGAAGAAAAAGTGGAAGAAGAGAGATATTAGGATAAGCAAAGATAATATGAAGAAGCTCAAGATTTATCTGCAAATAATTTTCCAAAAGAGTTACAAGCAATGTCATCGTAAGAATCAAACCATTGGTGATCTTACACAAGGTGTACAAACTCGTAGGAAATCTATTAATGAGTTTGCCTTGCTTTTCAAAATTGAACCTAGTTGCAGTGCTATTGCTCTAGATGATAAGTTTTGGATTATATCCACGAAAGAAGAATTAAATCAATTTGATAGATCTCTTGTGTTGAATTTTGTACCTAGACATAAGTACTACCTAATAATAGGGACTAAATGATTATTTATGAACAAACTAAATGAGGTTGGTGAAGCTTTATATTAGATCGGGGTAGACTTACCTCAAATTGCTGGGATTACATTTTCCAATGGCTTCCAAGATTTCCCAAGTGATTCCCCTTCCTAGCCACTCTTCCTTCTTCCATTGTAACACCCCCAGATTAGGAACTGTCCTAAGATGAGAATATTACATCACTTTACTCGCAATTAATCAACTATCCATTTAAAACTCAACAATATCCAAAAGAGTTAAAAATTTGTTTTGACAAATCCTCACTATCCCAACATTTATTCAAAACAAAAATCACGGAAACCTCATGTAACACCCCCAGTTTAGGAACAGTCCTAACCCGGGAATATTACGTCGTTCCGTTCGAAAATAAAAATTTATCTATTTATAAGCCACCATTCCGTTTTAAAAGTAAATACAGCGAAGGCTTTTACACTATTCAAAAACAACATCAACAAAAAATCTCATAATTTAAAAACAACTTCAAAAGAGTAAATTTCATTATATAACCATAAGTAGAACGTCTTCTGTATTAAAGTCCAACACACAGCGACTTTCCTCTCCATTTAGTCAGCATATCATCTGCAATAACATGTAAGAAAACAGGAATGAGTAAAACAGTTCGTAGTTTCTCATGCAATGCATGCCGTGAATATGTACTTAATGTATCATTTAACAACTTTTTCGTCTTTTAATTGTAAACTTTAATAATTTCTCTTTCAATTTTTCTTTACATAATCTTCAACATTCACTGACTTGAACAAACTTTCCATTCCTTTCCTTCGTTCGTGAGGATCATTAGAGTTCGTAGCTATGCACACTAGCTATGAGTGGGCCATCTTATTTGGGAACCGCTTCATTCTTACTCAGTAGAACCGCAAAGCGGGTTTAATTTCATTCTTTTACAATTCATAATCCCTCAGAGGGTGGTAGGGGTGCGCCGGTCCCCCACGCACATTTACTCAACTTTTGTGGGGTTTGTATTAACTATTTTCAGAAAATTTCATTTAAAATTTACCTTTTTCTTCAAATTCCATTTTTCTAACGTTTTAATATGCGCGTGAACGGGCTCATGCAAATGCCGACTGTTGTAAACTTCTAATATATGTCATGCTATGACGCTAAGTTTACATTAAAATCCATAATTCATAAATGATATGAATTAAATAGCATTCTGAAGTTAAGCTATTCTACAATTAAAATTAATTTCATCTACATTCCAATCAACATTAAAACACACTTA